>NW_023314421.1:0-98884 GCF_010614865.2 Stegodyphus dumicola
TTTTCCTGGATTGCTATTGAACTGTCGACGTTCGCCGCTGTTTTGAATGCTCGGGTTTCCTTGCCCACTGATTCGCTTTGCTTCCGTAGCCGGTGCTTGAGTTTGCTGTGGTCTTGGCGCACCAAATTGGTTTTTCGCTGTTGATATTGGCGTCTTCTTTCAATGTCCGCCGTTCTTTACTTTCAAACTGGATTGCTAGCTCAAATAACTTTTCCAGTGTAGTCGGATTTCTTAATTCAATAAAGTCTGCACTTGGGGCAGTAACCTCGGCAAAATCACTTGAATTATCTCAGGATCCGGACGGTTTCCATACAAGAGTTTGAAGACGTGAATTTTTTCTTAAATAAAGCTTGAGAGATTTTCGATTTCTTGTGCTGATATATGCTGAAAAGTTCCGTTTCTAATTTCGCACGATCCCTTACGAACAGGGAAGGCTTTTACTAGGGCAGTCTTGAAATTCTCGTAAGTATAGGTGGGACTTCCTGCTTGACCCAAGAGACTTCTCTGCCTATACATTTTGAACCAGTTAAGCGCTTGGCCCCTCAAGCGCTGGTAGCTAAGGTAATTTTTGAAATTCGTGCACGGGGTAGAGCATGAAGTGGTCATCCAATTTTTTCCAAAAACTGGTTACCGGTGAGTTTCCATTAAATGTTGCTTCTGGTTTCATCGAAGCGCGCATGGTCTGGACGATGTAACCAAATCCTTCCAGGGCGGCAGCTGGCATTTCTGGATTCTGAGCCGCTTCTTCTGCAGGCAGCACAGGTTCTTCTTGAAACTCGGCCATGGTTATTCTTCTTCGTTGGGCCCACTATCAGGTTCAATGTTCCGTTTACTTTCTTTGGGAACAGCAAGGACCTGACTCGGAACAGAGAGCTTACTAAAGCTATGTTCAATAAATGTGGGAAGTAGACAGGATACACAGAAGGGTATACAAAACCCTTTATTTTTCTCTCTTTACAATAATTTCCGTACTTCGGAATACAAAGACCCACTACTTGTGGTCTGAACGTAAGAATATAAAAATATAACTAAACTCTAAATTAACTTTGAAATAATAAACGGGAAGATTGGCCTTATATAACAGGAAGCCGTATGTAGTACAGAGACTGTGAACACTACAATACGTTTAAAATTATCAAGAGGATTAAACCTCTGGCCTGGAAGGCAACCAGCAACTGGAGTAAAACTTCTAAGGTAAGCGGCCTGCTTTCGACTAATCCTTCCGCTCTCTCGCTTGGGCAAAGCCACAACTTAAGTACTTGGCGTTCGCCAGACAAATTTTGCATAAATACGTTAACGCTTTTATTCTGGCCGGAAGTAGAAATAAGAAGTGATAGTAAAGATTTAAAATAAAATAAACGTTAGTAAAAACTTAAGATCCTTACAATGTCGTAGCACATGCGCCGATTCCAGGTAAACGTAATGGGGAGTCTGAGTAGTATAAAGCATGTTGTCGGGTTAAGATCAGTATTTCTGGCAAAGAGATTGCACGCTGTATATCAGTTTAAAATCCACCGGTTGCGATCAGGAGAAATGGCAATACAATCTGTTAGCGACTCGGATGCTTTACCGAGGTCGAATCATGGGAAGTTGGAGGAAGGCCGCATGTGACAATTAATTGTCCGCCGTTTCGACTTGGAGCAATTTCAACAAGACGCTATCCGGGTTTTGTGTGTCTCGAGAACACGTAGGTCTAAGTTTTACTAACGTTTATTTTATTTTAAATCTTTACTATCACTTCTTATTTTCTACTTCCGGCCAGAATTATAAGCGTTTAAGGTTTTTTATGCAAAGTTTGTCTGGCGAACGCCAAGTATTTAAGTTGTGGCTTTTTGCCAAGCAAGAAAGAGAGGAAGCAGTGAGTTCGAAGCAGGCCGCTTACCTTAGAAGTTACGCAGTTGCTGGTTTGCCTTCCAGGCCAGAGGTTTTAATCCTCTTGATAAATTTAAACGTATTGTAGTGTTCACAGTTCTCTGTACTACATACGCTTCCTGTTATATAAGGCCAATCTTCCACGTTTATTATTCTAAAGTTAAATTAGAGTTTAGTTTTATTTTTATACTTTTACGTTAGACCCCGAAGTGGAGGGTCATTGTATTCCGAAGTACGGAAGTTATTGTATATAGAGAAAAATAAAGGGTTTTGTATACCCTTCGTCTGTATCCTGTCTACTTCCTACAATTTTGTGAACATAGCTTTAGTAAGCTCTCTGTTCCGAGTCAGGTCCTTGTATGTTCCCGAAGAAGGTAGAAGGAACATTGAACCTGATAGTGGCGCCCAACGAAGAAGAATAACCATGGCCGAGTTTCAAGAAGAACCTGTGCTGCCTGCAGAAACGGCTCAGAATCCAGAAATGCCAGCTGCCGCCCTGGAAGGATTTGGTTACATCGTCCAGACCATGCGCGCTTCGATGAAACCAGAAGCAACATTTAATGGAAACTCACCGGTAACCAGTTTTTTGGAAAAATTGGATGACCACTTCATGCTCTACCCCGTGCACGAGTTTCAAAAAGTTACCTTAGCTACCAGCGCTTTGAGGGGCCAAGCGCTTAACTGGTTCAAATGTATAGGCAGAAGTCTCTTGGGTCAAGCAGGAAGTCCCACCTATACTTACGAAAATTTCAAGACTGCCCTACTAAAAGCCTTCCCTGTTGTAAGGGATCGTGCGAAATTAGAAACGGAACTTTTCAGTATATATCAACAAAGAATCGAAAACCTCTCGAAGCTTTATTTTAAGAAAAATTCACGTTTTCAAACTCTTGTATGGAAACCGTCCGGATCCTGAAATAATTCAAGTGATTTTGCCGAGGTTACTTCCCCAAGTGCAAGACTTTATTGAATTAAGAAATCCGACTACACTGGAAAAGTTATTTGAGCTAGCAATCCAGTTTGAAAGTAGAAGAACGGCGGACGTCGAAAGAAGACGCCAATATCAACAGCGAAACCAATTTGGTACGCCAAGACTACAGCAAACTCAAGCACACGGCTACGGAGAAAAAGCGAATCAGTGGGCAAGGAAACCCGAGCATTCAAAAACAGCCGGCGAACGTCGACAGTTCAATAGCAACCCAGGAAAAAAGTCTCAAGGCCAGTGGAAAAAGAAGGAAAGCACGGAAAGGAAAAAATTTAAACTAAACTAAAACGGATTTCTGCTGACGAGAGGGTGCGGAAATCCGAAGGCCACGAAAACCCCTCTTCCTACAAGTTAAATACAGTAATGGTGAAAAATTTGACTCTTCCGAAGATTGAAGTCTTGGTGAATAATATCCCAGCCACCGCACTCCTGGATACAGGCGCGCAGTGTTCCTGTGTGGCAGAAGATTTTTTTAGGAAAGTATTTTCGCGTAAATACCGCATATATAATTCGGATAATACGACAGTGTTAGCGGCGCAAGGAGAAAAATGTAAGTGCGTAGGTAAAGTACCTTTGTATATCCGTATCAAGGACGAACAAGTAAAGGTGATGTTTTTTATAGTAAAGAATCTGCAAGCACATTTAATCTTAGGAATAGATTTCTTTCAGACGCACAAGCTAACGCTGGATTTTAATGAAGCGTCCCTTAAGCTGACGATGAAACCAGTGCGTGTAGAAAAGGTTGAACCGCCAAGGTTAAATCTTGACCACCTGCCTAATGACGAGCAAGATAGAATCCGACAAGTGGTAAGTGAATTTGCTTCGTTATTTAGTGATATTCCAGGATTTAGGTTACTAACCATGTATGACATTCATTGCCCGATATGACTACGATAAAAAAAGATCATAACGCCCATCTCAAGTAGTTATGCTAGCCCGGTGGTTTTATGTAAGAAAAATAATGACTATCCTTTGGAGCATCCAAAAAGGTGGAGATTCGCTATTGATTACCGTAAATTAAACTCCATAACTAAATATCCGGTATATCCGTTACCGATTATAGAAGAAATTTAAGGAACATAAAATCAACCAAATTTATGACGACTTTAGACTTAACGACTGGTTATTTTCAAATAGGGGTTAGGCCTGAGGACGTGCCTAAGACTGCTTTTATAACCAAGTCTGGCACTTATGCATTTTTGCGTATGCCGTTTGGCCTTTCAGGGGCCCCGGCAACATTTCAGCGATGCATGGACATTGTGTTAAGACCTGTTCTTGGAAAGTCCACATTTATCTATTTAGACGATATCATTATTACTAGTGATAATCTAGACCAACATGTACAGGATTTAAGACAGGTGTTTTCTTTATTAAATGAGGCCGGTCTAAAAGTTAATGTCGAAAAGTGCAAATTTGCAGCCCCTGAATTAAAATATTTAGGTTACAAAATATCTCAAAAAAAGGATCGAGACAGATGAATCAAAAATAATCGCTGTACAAAAGTATCCGACTCCAAACACGGCAAGAAGCTCTCTTCTTTTCTAGGACTTTGTTCATATTATAGGTCCTTTATAAAAGATTTTGCGGCTATCGCTGAGCCATTGTTAAAATTAAAAAGGAAAAAGGCAAGATTCTCGTGGACGGCCGAAGCCAATAGTGCTTTCGAAAAATTAAAACAAGCATTAACGCAAGCCCCTGTGTTGAAATTTCCTGAAAAGGATGAGAATTTAGAAATTTCAGCGGATGCTTCGGATTATGCGGTAGGAGCGGTACTTTCGCAAAATCAGCAGCCCGTGGCATTTTTTAGCCGAACTTTAAATCAAACACAAAGAAACTATTCCGCGACCGAGAGAGAGGCACTTGCAGTTCTGTTAGCAGTGCAAAAGTTCCGAGTCTATTTTGGAAAGGCGCCGATAACAGTGTACTTCTGATCATGCGGCGGTAACTAGATTGTACTCAGGGAAAAAATTTATCCCCAAGGTTAATAAGATGGGCACTCAAGCTACAAGAATATAATCTGGTAATCAAGCATACCCCCGGAAAGGAAAATATCGTAGCAGATGCCCTATCACGAATTAAAATAGACGAACAGGGTAATACCGTAAAGGTTGGCAATGCTCACAGCATGTACAATAAATTCCCGAGAAACTGTAATAACCGAACTGGGTAAGGATCCTGAGTTTGGAAGTATTTATGAGTATTTGAAAGGATCCTGAAAATTTTAGCCACCAAGATATTGTGGCGATAAGAAATAGGGCGGCCCATTACGAACTAATAGATGGTCTATTATTTTATACAAAAACTACGAATTCCAACAACGAATTTCGACCTGTTATCCCAGCTAGTCTTAGATTAAATATCCTGCAGGAGCTCCATGACAGCCCTTTAGCTTCTCATGCTGGTATTCGAAAAACTATCCAACGCGTACGCGAGGCAGTCTACTTTCCTGAACTGCAAAAGTTAACAAGGGCGTATGTCCAGTCCTGCCCAACATGTCAAGCAGTTAATTATATTAATTTCCGCCCGGCCGGGTTTCTAAATAGTATTAAATCCGAATTTCCAAATGAAATAATTGGCATCGATTTATTGGGCCCTTTCCCAAAAAGTCAGTTAAATAAAAGTCGCTATCTCCTTGTTATGGTTGATCATTTTAGTAAATGGACCGAAATTGTTCCCTTAAAACGAGCCTCCGCGAAATTAGTTACTGATTCTATTTTAAATAAATATATTTTAAAATACGGGGCGCCCCTAAAAGTTATATCGGATAATGGTCCTCAATTTGTAAGTAATATATTTGAAGACATGTGCCAAAAACTGGGCATACGTCATTTAAAAATGGTCCCGTATCGGCCGCAATCAAATATAGCGGAACGGGTCAATAGAAATATAGTGAAAATTATCCGTAGTTATGTTAAAAATTTTCATAAAAGCTGGGATAACTATGTCAATGAATTTGCTTTCGCCCTTAGGACCGCAAAACATGATACAACGGGCAAAACTCCTGCTGAGTTATTTCTAGGCAGAAAGATTATAACACCGTTAGATAAATTATTTTATGTGCAACAAAGAGCCCCAGAATTTAAAATGGGTGATATAGAAAAACTAATAAAAGAAGCAAAAAAGAATACGGAAGTAGCACAAAGAAAACAGAAGCTTATATTATGATTTGAAACGACGGGGAGTAACTTATAAAGTAGGGGATGAAGTTTTTAAAAATTAAGCATTCACTTTCTTCAGCACCAGAAGATAAAACTGCCAAATTTTTTCCACGATTTTGAAGGACCATATATGTTATAGAAAAAATAACTCACGCTGTTGTAGTGTTTAAAAGCCAGAAATGGTGAAACCTGTTCCGCAAACATTGATCAAATCAAGCCCTACTTCGATCGTAATAAAATGCAAATCTTTTCAGATCTTTTGCAGGATCCGGCACGGCAGACACCGCAGGTACAAGCTCCAGAGGTGGAAAAAACGACAAGTACAAGGGCAAGCCAATGAGAGACAGAAGCAAGTGAAAAGAAAATTGCCCCGCGGAAAAATTGAAGGTAACAAGAAAAAGAAGCCGTTCCACCGTCCAGAAAACAGAGTTCACGAACACCCCCAGAATGAAGAAGGGAGAAGGACGACGTATGTGAAGAGGACCAGGAGAAATGACGGCAACTATAACCCGGCTCTAAAACGGAAGATCTACTCATCCGACAGAACTCTCCGCAGCAAAAGTCGCCGAACTGCGGAAGGGCCATCAGCGGCGGAGGAAAAAGTACAAGGAAAATTTGAACGGCCAGCAACGAGGTCCAAGCCGGAACACGACAGAAGTTTCCCGGTTTCCGCCAAGACCAGCTGCCATCAAACGGCCAAGACCACAAGCAGAGGGAAAAAGGAAGGTATTCAAGGGTGGCCGAACTGGTGAAAAAGGAAGCTTCCAGAGGAAAGCACTGAAGGGCGAGCCCGTACAAGAAGGAGGATAAACCAAACTACTATCTGCAGTATACCTTTAAAGACTGGGCCCAGAAAAGGATGTCCGAATATTACAAAGATAAGTAAAATTTTATGTTACTTTGCAAACTTAAGTTAATCTTTCATTCTTACTGCAAGTGGCAGATTTCAAGAAGTTTTACCTCATGCGAGGTCTACCTTTATCGCCAAAAGGGCGAGAAATGAGTTGTTACCGATTTTCGTATTATGTTTTTCAATTACTCGCGCGTAAAACTAAAGTTGATGTATAATAGCGTTGTGTAAAGACTTAAATATTGTAAAAAGTTATTGTATAAAATTTTATTTAAAACATTCTAGCAAGAAAGAAGTTTTAGTCTGAAAGACTTTTTGAAATGTAGTATTATTTCAATGTAGAAAGAATTGGCACTTGCTTTGAAAAGAATAGAAGTTAACAATGTACTACTAATGTATGTTTTCAAATGCGTAAAATTAACGGCATGTTGATATGTTCTTATATACAATGTGAACTGTTATTTTAAATGTTAAGAAATACCGTGATATGGTTAAAAGTGAAAGTAATGTTAAAAAATTTTAACTTATTCGTGTGACTGTAAAAAGATTAAATCATGGCGAATATGTGTTAAAGGTTGAATGATGTAGTTAGGTAGGCTCTCTGACGCTACACTTTAGAGTTAGCCACTTTTAGAATAGTACCTCAGGGTTTAGAGTTGAAAGTTAGGGTGTGTTAAGAGGTCTCGTTATGTTGAATTTTAACACGTTAGTGTTTTGATTGTAGGAGGAAGTGTTGGCAACACGTAGACAGAAACACATTCGTGTTTGGTGTTTCTTTTACAACACATGTCAGAGAGCACGGGGAGAGATAATTAAAATAGTCATGAATGAAATAAGAATGTTAAGAGAAGTATAATTCTATATGTTATTTGCCATGTCATTGTGTAACATTTCATTAAACTAGTTTTCCTTCCAGATCTCTGGAAGGAACCAGAATTGAATAAAAGCTCCTGTTTAGATGCAGTACAGATGAAAAAAAGATTGTTGTATATCCTGGGAGCTGCTATTGTAACAAATTTCTTTCTTTTAAATTTCTAGTTTCTAGAGAAGTTATGTTTGTAAAAGATTGGCCTCGCGTTAGATTCTAGAGCTAAAAGTTTTCAACAAGGTCGTTTTAGACCTCAGTTTCAAACTAATTAACTCTGGCGGGAAGTATGTAAGGATCTTAAGTTTTACTAACGTTTATTTTATTTTAAATCTTTACTATCACTTCTTATTTTCTACTTCCGGCCAGAATTATAAGCGTGAAGGTTTTTATGCAAAGTTTGTCTGGCGAACGCCAAGTACTTAAGTTGTGGCTTTTTGCCAAGCAAGAAGAGAGGAAGCAGTGAGTTCGAAGCAGGCCGCTTACCTTAGAAGTTAACGCAGTTGCTATTTGCCTTCCAGGCCAGAGGTTTTAATCCTCTTGATAAATTAAACGTATTGTAGTGTTCACAGTCTCTGTGCTACATACGCTTCCTGTTATTATAAGGCCAATCTTCCACGTGTATTATTCTAAAGTTAAATTAGAGTTTAGTTTTATTTTTTTTACTTTTACGTTAGACCCCGAGTGCGGGTCATTGTATTCCGAAGTACGGAAGTTATTGTATATAGAGAAAAAATAAAGGGTTTTGTATACCCTTCGTCTGTATCCTGTCTACTTACCACAATTAGTGAACATAGCTTTAGTAAGCTCCTCTGTTCCGAGTCAGGTCCTTTGTATGTTCCCGAAGAAGTTGAAGGACAGAACTGATACCACAGAGACCGTATATTGCCTTACAGGCCAGAATACAGGCGGCAGACGCGGGATCGCTAGACACACGACCAGGCGACTGGACGACCGATATCGCGTTTTATCGTGGCCAGAAGACTGCACGGTTGTGGTCTGTTTGCACGACGCCCTGTACGGTGTGTACCTCTAACGCCTGCCCATCGGAGAAGGCGTTCTCTGTGGTGCCGGGAACACCGGAATTGGAGAGACGATGAATGGGGACGAGTACTCTTTACAGATGAGAGCAGATTCAGTCTGAGTAGCGATTCTCATAGCATACTCATCTGGAGAGAGCGGGGAACCCGCAATCATCCCTCGAACATCATTGAAAGGGACAGGTATGGAGGTGGCGGTGTTCTCGTTTGGGGAGGCATCATGCTTGGTAGTCGTACAGACCTTCACATCTTCGACGCAGGTTCAGTCAACGGGACCCGTTAATGTAACGAGATTCTTTCTTCCATATGTGCGTCTTTTTAGAGGCGCTATGGGTCCGCAGTTCCTTTTCATGGAAGACAATGCACCATGTCATCGCACAGTAGCTGCCGAACAGCTCTTAGATAGTGAGGATATTGAACGTATGGATTGGCTGGCACGATCTCCGCATCTCAATCCCATCGAGCATGTATGGGATTTTCTAGGCAGACGCTTGGCAGCTCGTACCTTACCACCAGTAATGATTCCGAGCTTCGATTGGCGCTGCAAGACGAATGGGCAGCAATGCCTCAACAACTCATTGACACCCTCATTCTCAGCATGGGCAGACGCTGTGAAACCTGCCTAGCAGTCAGGGGAGTTCCTATCCCCTATTAAAGACCGGATGTTTCTTGCTGGACACCCATCACAGAGATGTTTCGGCCTTCAGTCGCATTGCGCTCCATGCTACGTTTTCAATAAAATTTCTTTTTATCCCTCTGATTTCTCTTTTAATAAGTGTTGCTTACATTACTCATGTCCTTACGTATTGAGGATCTTACGGTGTTGAATGTGTTGATTTGGAAAGCTTTTGTACAAAGTTATATTGAAAAAACCGTCTCGTCCTTAATGTTTGCACACCAGTGTACTCTCAGACATCACAAATGTGTTCATTTATATCTTACCGGCTATGTTTTACATTTTAATAAAATGAAGTCCTCATTATTTAACTATCACTCCATTAATTAGTTTAGGAGATAAATAAAAAATTATGAAATAAGTAGAGTTTATTACGGTATCCTTATTTATGAAATAATTAGAGTTTATTACGGAATAATTTAGAAAGCTTTGTAGAACTATATTCTTTCGTGGCATTGCACATTCCATTCGAGCAAACTGCTAGTTACTACTAAAATAACCTTCGTATTCTTCCGCCAAAATCGGTAAAGGTCTGATTTGAAATAAAAGCCAAAATGGCTACGCCATTAGTTGTTCTGTGGATTTGTTGTACATAAGGTAAATTCAGTTGTAATACTTTTATGTTTACTTTAGTGCTTTTCGAATTTCTGTCGTTTATATTTAATTTTGACAGTTGCATGTGTTGGCGAGCTTCAGCTTTAAATTTAATGAGTTGTTAACATTGTGTTACAAGCATTGTATAATTATTTAAAAACTGTATACTGAAATTTTACCTCTTTTGTCTTGCGTTATATCATAAACATTCTGAGAGTTATACCTCAATTATGTGTTTTCAAATACCTGATTTGTCGTGCTATCCAAGTGAAATATAGTGCCAAGTGTTTAATAACAAGTGAAATATATTTCCATTAGTATAACATACTCAGTTGTCTTTTTATTACTAGTAGTAGTAGTCTTTTTAAAATTAAACTGCTTTACCAACTTTATCTATGCTGTTTATTTGTACTGAATGTTTAACAGTGTTTTCAGACACTTGTTTTTTGAAATTTCTATGCAAAAATCATCTAAATTAAAACTGACTTCATATTTTATTCACATATATTGTTATTTATGTATTTCAAAACCACGTGTTGCAAAAAAGTATTTTTCTTCAAACTGAGAACATTTTTAAATATAATTTGTCTAGAAAGTGTTGATAAAGAACTTGCATTAACTTTAGCTGATCATGTGAACTTTTATTGCGAAGAGGGCAAAGTTTTGTCTGTGAAACTGTTCATTTTAAAACATCTAAAAAGAGAAGTGTTACTAAGATTTATTTACAGCTAGCTAGAAATTAAGCATATATTATTTTTCAGTGATACAATAACGAGATAAAAATTTTCAAGCACTGCAACAAAAAAAACAACTGCGTAAATATACTAAACATAAAAAGTGCATAAAGTAATTGCTAAATAGAAAACAGTACAATACTTTTGAACCAGTTGTTATTATTTAAGTATATTTTAGAAGTAGATGGGTCAATAAATCATTTCTAAAGTAAAAATTTAAAAATGCTTGTGAATTTTAACTGCTGAACGCTCTAAACCTCTGCTTCACATACAGCTGTTACTTTAAATTAAAACACTAGAGGCAAGTAGGTTTCTTACACAGTTACTTTATCATCCTGTCACCCTAAAAGCCCATTTTATATTTTTGAATAATAAATCATCATAAATTGATTCTAACTTTCTGGTTTACTGAGATTAGAAGTTACTACGAAATATAGTTCATGATATTATCAAGGCTTCTGTGGCTGCCATTCCATACCATCTTGCACGGGTCTGGATTTTTAATGATTTCTTAAATATAGACTTTTCCTTTCCTTCTACATTTTTCTTCTTGCTGTGATGTAAGATGTAATAGCTGCTATACATAAAATAATCCTGCTTTTTATTCTAGCTCTCAAACTGTTCCTTTTAAAACTAGTAATTTTACACAATGTTAGTGCTATGTTCATACGTACGTTTACTTTTATCTACAACTCCTTTATTTCTAAAATTTTCACTTTTGCTGTTAGTATTTTTGGATAAGGTTGGTTCACTACCTTGTTCAAATTCAACGCATTTTTGCTCTGCAATGTTATCAGAATCTTTTACCTCACTTTTGACTTCATTAAAACATACCATCATCGTTTCTTCAACGTCTACAGACATCCACTGTCTAACGATTTGTTTGAACTACAAATTGTTTCTCTTTCAAATACTTAAAATGCTTATGCATTCCAAGTAGGAGGGAAAGAAAAAATTCATTTGCTTGGTTTAGGTAAATTTATAAAAATGGGGATGATATTTTTTAATTATCAGAAGATTTATCAAAGACAGCATTTGAATAACAAAAGGTTAAGTGTTTGGATACATTAAAAAAAATTTGATATTTAAGAAACTATGGAATCAACAGAACATTTAATATTTAATTGTTTCTTAATTAAATTATATTTTATATACATTTTGCCATAAATTTAACAAATATTTTCATGTAGTACCAGGCTATTTTGTTTCATGCCTTCATCATAATTATTTTCTGTTTGGATTTCTGTAAGATTTTCTGTTTCTGTTTCCATTTTCTAATTAATTCTTCACATGTTTAATAGGGTTTCAGTTTGGAGAAGCTGAGAAATGTTGATAACTTCAGGGAAATCGAACATTTAGAATTGTATATTTTTAATCATTTTCATGGTAGAACTTAAGTACATTTTTGGCACATATTTTCAAAATTTGATTCTGAATCGCTGTATATTTATGTGTGCTGCTTTGTATGAAAACGTAACTTCAAACACCAATTGCAGTAAAGCATCTAACTTTTGTTTTTAATAGAAGTAAAAGTTTTCTGGATTCTTTTCATAAGTGCCTTACGTAACATGATAATTCCTCTTATCTAAATGTACTAAATTCATTTTCTTGTACAAGTATAACATTGTGCCAAATTTCATAAATACTTGCGTATACAGATTCCTTATTTTCTTATTTATGAAAAATTTTGTTCTTTTTTGGCTATTGTATCCATATATAGATAAATCTGGAAGTTTCAGGATTCATTTACATTACAAAATGTTCTTCTAATTCAGAAAAAAGTTGTTTATTAGTAAGCTTAAGTTTTGTTTTATTTCCTTGTGCTTGAACACTTTATCTTAACTGCTTTGGATGTACTTTCTAATATTTTTGCCACATTCCAAAGGATGTAGAATGAAATTTCTAATAGATCATGTTAGACGTGATTAAAAAAAATCTGGACGCTTAGGATAAAGCCTATTACTGTGCTATTAAAGTGTCCTACCTTCTCTTTAGTTGCTTTAACATAGACAATATCATGTGCATGAAGCTATTGAAACAAACAAAAAACAATTTTGTTTTCATCGTTCATCGTTTCAGTTTAGTATGTATTGCATGAAATTTTTAAAAAAATCTTATGTCTTTAATATTCAGTAGTTTTTTTTTCCAAATAAATTTAAAAAACACTGTGCAACAACAAATTGAAGCACTAGTATTACTGGTATTAACTGTGTGGCTCAAATTTCTTTTTTGTGTCGTTTATATACTGAATTTCAAAATATTGGGCATGATTAGCTTCCTCATTATTTTATAGAAGCATTTGAAACAAATAATCATATAGTATAATATGTTTTATAGTAAATAGTTTAAATAATTCTATAAAAATAAGTGTTTCTATAGCTTTGTCAAAACTATGCAAGGTTGAAATAGTATCTTAATCTAGTTTTACTTTTTAATATTCAATTCTGTTTTTCATATATTTAATTCAGTTTTAAAGCATGCAGGATTAGAAATCTTCTTAACTTTTTAACATTAGACATTCCCAAGGAAGAGGTTAGATTTTGTCTGTAAATAAACCTGCAGTAACTTCTGCTTCTAACAACAAATGGATCTCTTGCAGGTTCCTCGGAAATAATCTATCTACGCTACCCGCTATTATTGTACAACGATTGTGCTTCTTAGAAACTTCTTTGCCACCGAAATTTTGGTGCCTAATCTTCTTAATTATAATCTTTCTGCCACATACCTGCTTATGTAAGAGTTCTGACTTCCGATGTCGATTAATGCTCGAATAAATTTTTAATTCCCTCTTCTATACATGGGAACAACTAAAATTTGTAGATGTACTGTTTCCGAACATCCTGCATGATTTGAAAATATTTTCTATATCTTCATATTTTTTAACTTTAGAAACCTAGGCAGAAGAATTTTTCTTATTGTCCATAATAGTTGAATATTTATTTTTTGCAAATAAAACAAGTTATTTTTGCTTTGCAATGACTAATGATGCTAAATGATTAGACTTCAAATATTTATAGATAGGAAGCACTTAGCTTTCTTAAAATGCCCCTTTTTTTTATTTAAACGTAAGCCGGAATTGAAACTATTGTCATAATTCTTGCAGAAATTATTAAAAATAAGCATTTTAAATTTCCCTGTCTGCTTTGCATTTCGTAAACAAATCGGTAAAGGTCAGAATCTTTGGGTTATTGAGTCTCTTTAGAGGACCGGGCATGGTTTCTGTTGCGCAGGGGGAAGAATAGTGTCGCCGATCGGAGCTTTTTGCTGTTGCGAAATCGTTGACCTTTTATGACCTTTGATGTTGAATCGCAGGTAGTATTTTCAGTTCTATTAAATTCAGGTGTCAGTTTTAAAGGCAGTAATTTTAGAATCATCGGACACAAATAAGTACTGTAATAACAATGTCCAACTCTTCTGGACATCTTATCTGTGTTTGTATTTTGTCATACAAAATGGAGAAGTATTTTAGATCATTCGCAATTTTTAATGGGTCGACATTCCACAAATTATTCATCTGAGCATTAATAAGAATGTCATTCCTTCCAAAACTATCGTATAATGTACGAATTGCTGAAACATAACATTTTAGCGATAAAAATACTTGAAGGTATCTCGCAGCTGTTCCCTTATATGTTTATCTAATTAAATATTTCTACCTTGTTTAAGAATTGGTTATTATAGAGCGAGGAATCAAAACTGTTCCAAAAATTAAGCCATTAACTAGTGTCCCCATAAAAGACAGAAATCGAAAGTTTTCCTAATTTAACATTAGATTTATATTTTACATTTTGCTGAGTATTCGGTATATTTAAGTAACATCCTGAACCGTCACAATTGAAAAATTAACGTCTAGTCATGACTGTAAGTTCATAATTCGTTTCTTATGATTAAATTTCCTTACTATTATCTTCTCGCGGTATTCTTCTGTAATTTCCTGTTCATTTTCATATCCACCTCCACTCAAAGCTAGTTCAGCTTCGACATCGCTATTAAAAATTATTTTGTTTTTAAAACTGAACTGTTCTAACTATTCTTCAAGCTCATTAACATCTTCAGATTTATCAATTTCACTTTTGATTTTTTTAAATAGTTTTGCAACGGAAGTTTTTAAAACAGTTCTTTTCTTTTTTAATTTATTTATATTTCTTCTTAGATTTCAGCGCATATGCAAAAATATACGTTTCAAAAACAAGAAATAATTAACTTACGAAACAAAATTCATCTTCTGCTGAATATTTCAAGAACAAGAAATAAAATCTTCTAATTTAGTACTCAGCGTTCAATACAGTTATTAGAACTTTCAAAAACCTACCATCCATGATCGTATGCTATAAAATGTCGCATCAGTTTCTTCATCACAAAAAGTAGTATAAAAATCATTTAATCGATGCATCAATCATTGTGCGCAACACCACGCGTTCCAATAAACTTTTCTTCATAATAAAAGGCAAAATTTTCTTTACATATATTTTACTCAAAAGAAGAATATAAATTACATTATTTATAAGATTGACGTTAAATATTTTAAGATAGTTATCTCTTATAATCGTAGTTTAGCCAAAGAATCACGTTCTTTGGTTTACAGGTTACATACAGGTTCCAAATTTCTGAAAATCAGGGCAAATTTGAAGTAACACCAAAGAATTTGAATTGTAGCACAATGTTTGTAGCACAATGACTGAGACATCATGGTCAGAAAAGCATTTCTGGTTATAAAAGCGAGAGATCGTACTGCGCAAGCGTATAGTAACGTGACTTGCTAAATGTGAAATTTTGAAATGAAGGAACAATTCTCAAATCGTCGTTGAGCGTATAAAAAATAGGTTGCAGTGTTTTTATCAAGAGAATTTTTTACTGTACCTCCAGTTTGATAAGCATCAGTAGATACTGTCTTCAAAGCTTCAGGAAGAATTTTCGTAGTACAAGTTCAGAATGGTGTGTTTTCCATACTGCATTTTATTAGTAAATGATATATGTATGTGCAAAAATTGACAGCCGCTTGCGGTTTTCAAATATGAGTTTTGCTAATGTTTTATTATGTGTGTATAATAATGTTTTTATTATTTCATATTCGTATCTTTTCGTATCAAGGGAGTTTTAGGACAGAATGTTCAGCATTCATTTATAATTTCTTATGAAATATGTTAGTATTATTTCGTCAATTATTTAATTGAAAATTAATTCGTTTATTTAATTTTATTTGATGTGTTTTTAAAATAAAGAGCCGTAATAATTAGGATACGTGTTACATTGGTGAAATCAAGCACATTATATTATCCGATATCTGAGTAGTATAAAACCTGAAACCTTATGTTCGTGTAAAGTTTACTTACCTTATATTAAACAATTAAAGTTTTCAAGCAACGATAAAAAAAATTCGGTGCTTTCTTTGAAACCATTTTTCCACTATGTTATATAAAAGTTTCTAATTTTTATGTTTTTTAAATGTCAGTCAAAACTAAAAAGTAATAAAACTGCTCAATTTGAAGTAAAGCAAAACACATTTTGATTTTGCTTAACATCAAAATATTTGGTAATAAAAAAATGAGGTACCTGTAAACATTTGAAAATTTTCTAAACTATTTCAGTTCCTTCTTTGGATTTAGAATTAAACAGAAAACTTTGAATTAATGTCTAAATTAAAAGAAAAAAATAGTTAAAAATATAAAAATGAATAATTTGAAAACTTAAAATTAAAGAAAAAATAAAATGCAATTTTTGAAAGTGAAAAAATATGTTTTATATAAATTTTCTTAAAAGCTGCAAACGCAAATCAGAATTAAAAGCCAAAGTAGTTAATAATAACTAATTGTTTGCAATTATTGTAATACACTAATCGCAAACAAGAAATCAGGATACAAAATATAAAAATCATGCATTTAAAATATCTTCTTTAAAACAACAATTTGAAACTATGAAAAATTTGCTATAACATTGTTTCATCAAAAATTAGTTCCACAGGGAAATTATGGGACCCTTATAAAAATTTTTATGCCCATATGTATTGATTTCACTGGATCGCTCGTGCACTAGGTTCGCAAAGAAATTTCTGTCAAGTAGGAATACATTTTATTTTGTCAGGGCATCAAAAGGCATTCAGAAAAGGATTAATTAAATTTCCGTGGTGTTTAAAAAAGGAGCAGCGCGCCTTGTGAATTGAATTATATGCATGAAAGAATCACGCGTCACGTCAGATGCTCCACTCACCTATGACCGATTATACGCAGTTGGATGGCCAGACCTTACGTTGACAAGCCAACAAATGGCCGCTTTCGTACACGATTGGAAAGTAGAGGAGGATACCAGCCTTTCTGATCACAAATACATATCATTCGCAATTGACAAAGCAACCACCGCCACAATAATAAAACGATATCGACTGCCCGGCAGTAAGCTTCGCACCTTCTCGCGTATCATCAAGAATAGATTAGAAGCCTTGGAGCTTGCCCTTTACGAAAGTCATACCCCAGAAGACCTGGAAGCGTTAACAAATTAATTTGTGCACAATATACAGCTCACGTGAAGTGAAACACTTCCCCAGAAGCACACCAAGAGGCTTCAGGATCTGAATTGGTGGTGCAAAGATCTCCGTGCCCAGCAGCAGAAATGCCGAGCTCTTCGGCGCCGGTTAAAGCAAGAAAGAAGAAACGGGGACGCGACTAACACACTGCAGATCTTCCAACGAGAACATGCGACTTACAAAAAAAATGCTAATACAAGCAAAAATTAATTCCTGGCCCAAATTCTGCACAGAGAATCAAGAAGTCTACGGCCTGCACCCCAAAATTAGCACTGACAAAATCTTTAAGCCAGCACAACTTTACATTCAACCAACAAAGCAGTCCTTCTCTCAGTGCTCAAGCAGTCATATGAAAACGATGCTAAATAACATATTCCGACGCCGTTTTCAGGCAAGATGATGCTGCTGAAGACACACCAAACTAAGCACTTGTGCGTTCTGCAACACGCATGTCAAACACTCCCGACGATACGGAGTTTACGACGGCCGAAATTCTGCACCACCTGCCCAAAAAGAAGGCACCTGGTCCAAACGGGGGAGATTACAATATAACTAAGGCGGTCATTCTTACGAGCGTCACTCTCTTACGGACCTACTTCAACAAATTATTACAAGCGCGCACATTTCCCAAAGCTTCCAAGATTGGGCAAGTTGTGCTCTTCCTCAAGAAGAACAGAGACCCGATAGCTGCCAACTCCTTTCGCCCAGTTTGCCTAATTTCAGCCCTAGGCAAAATCTTCGAAAATCTTCTCATAAACAGGCTAAAGCACCACCTCAAAAAAACAGCCTTCCTCAGCTCACAGCAATATGGTTTCCGTTGCGGGAAAGTCAATGACGCATGCACTACTCGACATACGCGACGCCATTTACTCCAGTCGCAACAGCGGTCACAACACGGCTCTCCTCAGTATAGACCTAAAGAGCGCCTTTGACACCTTGTGGTGGCCCGCCATCATACAGGCCCTCAAGGAAGCACAGTGCCCGCGAAACATCCACGATACCCTGGTCAACTATCTTGAAGACAGACAGCTACTTATGGTACACAATAACGGCATAATTTCACGCAGACAGACCAGAGGATGCCCCCAAGGGTCCTGTGCGGGTCCCGATCTTTGGAATTTGACCTTTAGTAAAATCCTCAAGACGACTTGGCCTTAACACACTCAAGTCTTCGCCTACGCAGACGATGAAACCTTCATCGTCAGAGGCAAGACCCGAGATGAGCTCCAAAGAAATTCAAAGGACCTTTGCAGCAGATTTGTGGAACTCTGCCTCCAGCAAAAGCTGTTCATAGCACACAACAAATCGCACATCCTTCTTATCCCCAAGAAAGGTGGCTCCCTGGCACGACGCTCTACCATCAAGCTAAACGGATCACGGCTCAAAATTGTGAGGCAGCTAAAATATCTAGGCCTGACCTTCGACGAGAAGCTGAACTGGATGGCCCATATCATGCATCTCAAAAAACGCACAGCCGCAATCTGTAACCGGCTACGACATATTCAAGGCCTCAAGTAGGGTCTGAATCCCCACATAAAAAAATCCTCTACAAGACAGTCCTCGAAAAAATCGTAACATACGCAGCTGCCGTCTGGGTACAACCCATGCAGGGCCGCAAGATTAAACATCTTCTCGGCATACAGAGGCCCTTTCTCTAAACATTACGAAAGCGCATCGCACAACATTGACGGCCGCCGTTAATGTACTTGCCGGGCTCCTGCCTCTCCACATAAGCACAGAGCAGGAAGCAGCTGTACAGATGGTCAAACTAATGAACAGGACAGCCACTTTCGACGACACCAGCTTCGACACAAAAGCTTATGAGCGACCGGTCATTGCTCTGGACACTCACACAGCTACTCAGGGCATAGGAGTCAGTCTCCCTCAAAAGACGATGTAAACACCATCACAGCATCCCGAATTATTTACACCGACGGCTCAAAGGTCGATGGACAAATAGGATGCCCCTACATAGTGTACAAGAACAATGTTCCCACGACCTCTTGGAAGGGCCACCTAAATATTGAAAATAGAGTGTTCCAGAGCGAGGCAATGGCAATTCAACATGCCCTCAAATATTTTCACGGAAATAATCTAAGGCAAGCCTTAATAAAATCCGACAGTCAGTCCACCCTGCAGGCTATATTGGACCCAACAACACACCTCGCCGATTATTTAGTGAGAAATCAAAATTCTGATTAATCATAACGTCATAATGAAAAAAGCAGTAGTTCTCAGAGAAAAATGCCGTTCCCTAGGTGGTGTGTGTGGTGGTGTATTTAATTATGGCAAAGCACACTAGGGCTTATCTTCCTAAGGGAAGGGATGCCTTCGTGGAGTACTTTCTAAGGAAAACTGGCTCGTATATACGTTACACATGGGGAAAACCACGAAAACATCCATGCAGCCAGTCCGTTCGTCGGATTCGAACCTCGGACCGAACTACCAGTGTTCAGTGACTTTACCGCTCGGCCGCTGGTGGGCACCGTTCCCTTGGAAAAACAACATTAACCTAATAACTGTTTTTCAACAATAACAGTTTGAAAATATGTGTGTTGGAACGTGTGTATTTCGCATCAAGATTCTGAATTATTTGAAATTATGTTGGATATTTGTCAATATATATAAAATATGATCACACAAGACTTTTCAAGATATACGAAATTTGGTCGCAATCACTCCTGTGGTATATATATTAACGTATACAGAGATGAATACAGTTTCTCTGAAATTAAACGTCTGATGAAATTTCTGTTTTTTGGATCATTGCGAAAGCCAGTTAACAACACTATAAACGAAGAGGTATATCAAATATTCGTAAAATTTTGAAGCACTATGCCAGCTAACATTACGAGATACTGTTTAAATAATGATGAAATAGGTTTAATAATGCCCCTCCATCAACGTAAATTTAATTTTTGTAGACAGTTAATACAATTTCCAAAATGAAGTTGTAAACAGCATCTTGGCACACAGCAAACATTTTCTTGATGAGATGTTTTATGTAACTTGTAACTACTTGTATTCAATGATCATCATTCTAACCCAAACGAAAAGTAGTTTTGCGGACAGAATTTTCTACTATGCAAGCTTCATTTTTTTTAATAGTTCGAACTCCTGATATATTCTGAATTCACTTATTTGAGAGTTATCATGATAGAAAAATAATTTCTTTATTATTTCTGGATAAACATACTGGCTTATGTTCTCCATGCAGGAATTAAATCTGCTAAATAATTTTTTAATGACGATAATGTTATTAAAATTTCCAAAATTAAAATTAAAAAAAATAAAAGCCATTCTAGTGTTTCTGAATAATGAATTATTTAATCCAAATGCATAACTTCTGAAGCTTCTAAACAAAACGTACGTAAGTTCAGTTTACGATAGTTTTAGCTCTTCCTTTCTTACAGGAAAAGAGCAAATAGAAATTAATAATAAAATTTAAAATATAATATAGAATTATATCAAAACGGATTTCTAGAACTCATAACCAGGAAGCGTATAAAATGTGGCCTCAGTACTTTATTCAATAATTTATGAGATGGCATTTTACGGGACATTTCTTCTATGCTGGCTTTCTAAAGATTTCTCACAGTTAAGCCTTTATTGAAGTAAAGATAATTTTTTGGTGGGAGTTTTTAATTTATTGAAACTTAAATAAAATTAATTGCTTAATAATTAATATTTTTGTAACTCTTGTTACTCAAACAGTTTAATTTATTTCAAATTTTTATATCCTCTTTCTTTTGCAGATTAACCTTGCCTGCCCGGGAGCACCACTGATCCTTGCAATAAAAACGGATGGCTATACAACGGAACTTTCCGCAAATTCCAAAATTTCTCTATATGCTGTTTATAGACCGTGGATGTGTTGTTAATGCTCAGGACATATATGGTAGAACTGCTCTGCATTTTGCTGTTTTGTTAGACCTTGAAAATGTAGTTTGGAAACTTATTTCTAGTAGTGACATCGACAGATCTGACGAGTTTGGTAATACGCCATTACACTATGCATGTAGGAATGGAAGCCAGAGTCTAGTTGATTTACTCATAATTTCCGGGGCTAATTTACGGTCCCTAAATCGAGAAAATACTTTAGAAGAGTTTAGAAATTTTGAAATTTTAAATGATAGAACTCAGCTCTTAAATTATGTCATTCATGAATCGAAGCAGTGTCTTGGCTTAGAAAATCTCAGCCATATTAGCTAATATTTATTAGAAAAAATATTAGACATGTAGAAAAAGATGCCATACATCTCGCACTACCACTGGCAAAACGCCTAAAACTTAAAAAATGTCTGAAATATGTAATGTGATTTACTGGCCTATGGATAAAAAGGATGTTTTGTAAGATAAAAATTGTTGCGACATTTCTAATTATGTAGAAATTGCTGAAGTTTAAAATTTAATAAAACTGAAAAAATAAGTCGTGCCCATTTTCATTTTCCCCCAAAACAGCAGGTTTTTAAATTTATTATTCAACATTGAAACAATGTTTCCTGATCTGATGTTTTTGGTAAAAGTTGTCTACATTTGTAACAAAAAAACAAAGTAATAATAACGAAATGCACATGTTCTAAGTTTATAACAACAGTGCAATATAGAAATGAAAATCTGTATACTTTGAAAACAGTAAAATATCTATCATATTCAATATGTATTAAAATAATATGGCGAAGAAAAATGTTGGAGATACTGAAGATAACAAGAATCAGCGCAATTCCGCATAAATTACAGGACTAGTTTTAATAGACACGTTGAATCATCTTTACTTTAGAATTTGTATCATATTATGAGGGTATTTTATTATAAACTAATATAGCAATAAACAAAATTTTCCAACTTTTTATTTAGAATCATATTTAAGTCCACTGCAACAGCAAAACTGTGATCCAATTTCCATGGAAAACCCTCAACAAGGGCTTCTTTCTTTTAGATAGACCAGCGTTCTTTGTTTTGCACAATTCAAGCAAACAAACATCTGCAACAATAAAAGGAGGGATAAAAAGTTACTTTTTTTGTGTATACACAACTACATATACATAT
The DNA here is from genome assembly GCF_010614865.2 of Stegodyphus dumicola. NCBI lineage: Eukaryota > Metazoa > Arthropoda > Arachnida > Araneae > Eresidae > Stegodyphus > Stegodyphus dumicola. The sequence goes on from NW_023314421.1 coordinate 22,341, forward strand.
AGTAAAACCAAAGCAGGTCTGTAGCACAGGGCAAAAAGCGAGAAAATAACTTCACAACATAGATATTTTCATGTCTGTTCGCAGCACTGAAGGCATTTTTGAAAGATTTCGAAATTCTGTTGCATGAATTATAATTACTTGTCATAAAAATTAAAATAAAATAAATGAACATTAAAAAATATGTTATGCTTTTAAAAACGTAACATCGCACCTTTCCCTTCTTGTGTAATTTTAAAATTTTGCTTTTCCAATTATTTAATTAATGTGATTGTTCCTACATCCTGCCTACCCAAAACGTTTAACTGTTTTAAAAATGATTTGATTAAAGTTAAAAAATGCGTTTTAAATATAATTAATTTCTCTTACTGGATGTAATGCATTCTAATTTTTACCAACTGCTCATTTTAAAGCTGTAAACAATATTACTCTTTCTATTTTATATTTGTATTATGCACCTCAATTTGTAAAATGATTTATAAAAGTATGACAGTTAATATGTTTTGTTATAAAACTAGCATAAATCCGGTCATGTAGATATAGTTTTACAATGATAATAAACGCGTTGATAGGTTGAGTTAGGCTTTTCAAATATGGCGAAGCACGCCATTTGGAACACAAGTGATATCTGTCTACTGACTGATATTCACATTAAGCATGAAAGAAAGCACAAAAACGAATCACCAACTGTGCAATCCTACCGTTCGCTTGTGATCAAACGCGTTTAAACTAACAGTACCAAAATGAGTTCTTGTGGGCATCTTGAACAACATTGATAATGTCCTTGACTAAACCGTCAATGTCACTCCCCGAATGTATTGTTGGTAGTCTTCTGAATGCAGATTAGAGCTTTGACATATGTATGCCAGTCAGTAATAAAGGCTCTGTCTGATGTGGTATAACTACTGACATTCAGGATCTTTCGAACCGGGTTATAGCCGGAAGACAGTTCATCCAACACAGAAATATCCAGCAGGAAAAGGAGCAATAAAATATTTTCCACTGCCAGTTTTACCTTGATGTAGCTAAACCAAAAACCAAGACAGAGAAGGAAAGAAAAAACTGGCATTAACATATGTGCATGTGCGTAGCAATGATCCGTGCCAGAGGCGTGAAAATGGCTTTAGATTCAGAAATTAAATTTGGATTTTTAATATACAACACTAGTAGTGGAGCGGAAAAACATCTGAGCACTAGCAAACTGGCCCAAAATTTCGAATCATGGCTAGCAAGCTAGCTGCATGAGAATTTCGTGATTTTTGAAAATATCTTTTTAAGGTGAATACGAGACTTCTATTACAGAATCTTCCGCAAAGACATCCCTTCCCTTAAACAGATAGCTGAAAATAAGTAATCACGTGTTTTGGCCTAATCCAATAAACGAGTGAATAAGCAATGGACTTCAATACATAATCAAGCAGATTGCTAAAGTTTGGGAATGGGGAAAATGAGATTACTGAAACTTTTTTCTCTCTTTTAACTTATACCACAATAATTTTATTCTTGTCTGAGCTAAATCTTTCTAATATTTCTACGTATTTCGATTTTTCTTTCTTGAATTAGCTTTAGATGTGCACTTAACATATATATATAGAGAGAGAAACATCCAGACGACCGTCAGTCATTGTTGAATGCAACTAAATTTTTATTTTTCTCCAGCACCGTACAAGTTTAGTCAAAGAAAGAAATAAAACGTGCTTTGTTTGAGGTAGAAAAAATTGTTGTAGCTTCTTTTATGATGTCTCAAAATGCTAGTTCTTTCATGTTTTCAGCCTTTACGTTGCAGTGTTATTATAGTAGTGGTAGTAACGGAGGATGTGGGCACCATCCCTCCACCGTTAAGGTTAACCGGTAGTAGCACCACATCTGTCCTTATCTAGAGTTGACCATTTGGAGCGACGCGGGGGTCTCGCACGGAGCGCCCAGACCATCCCGTTTGCAGTGCTGCTGACCAATCCGCCGGCAAGGATGCATTCCCAGCCAGCTGCCCAGGCCCAGTATTTACTGATTCTAATCAAACAATACATGGCCATACAAGGGCTTATCTCTGTGCTAGCGTAGTAATACGTATCAAAACTTTACAGTTACATTGAAATGTGCGCAATAGGGTGTAACGTTGCGCGCTTCCAACCTGCACGCAACAATAGTGGTGACTGCTAAGAACTGGAAAGTAGACCAAAGTCTTGAGAAGGGTTTAAATCCCTTTTTATTCAACTTTAGAAGTTACAAATGCGTGCTCTTGACGCTCACAAAACTACGCCGACCCGGCGGTAAAATAAAATAAGAACTACGAAAAGAATAGTAACAAGTGACTACTACGGGCTCTCTAATCGTACTAACCTCACCGCGTTCTAAAATACCGCTGATAATCAGCAAACTTCTGAATTTACGTTGAAAGATTAACAACTGCCGAGGCAAGCACACAGGCAGAAACGCGTGGTTCTTCAATCTCTAACTAGCCACCTCCACGCTCGTGAAGCAAGAAAACACACCTTCGAACTCGTTTCCCTTCTATTTAACTCAGATACTTCCGATGAAAATTTGAATCCTTGCGCGTTCTACTAAAATTTACATACTCTGGCATTGGCAATTCCAGGGGAAAGTAAGGCTTGACAGGAAAGATAGTTTAAACTTAAAATAAATGTTAGTTAAAATAAATATAAACCCTATAAAGGAATTAAGTCCTAAGTTTCTGTCGTTATTACCTGCTAAATTCATACATAACAGACATGGTATATATCCAACTGACGCACACCTAAATTAAGTGTGGTACGGTTGAACAAATTTACACATAAATTCATACAGTGCTTGTCATTAAATAAAAATAGTATGGACATATCAGTGCTGTGGGTTGCAATTATGAATACCATTACTGTACATATAATATTTACATGGAAGTAACCTGCAAATTTCATGCATAACAGTCATGCGAATTTAAGTATCATACAGTTGAACAAAGTTACACGTAATAATGCATACAGTACTTGTCATTAAATAATTATAACATAATCAATGCTGTGGGATGTAATCATGAATGCCATTAAATTACATAGAGTATTTACATAGAAGTAACCTGTTAATTTCATGCATAACAGTCATGTGAATTTAATTATGATACTGTTGAACAAAGTTATACATAAAATGCATACAGTACTTGTCATTAAATAGGAATGATTTGGACATAATCAATGCTGTGGAATGGAATCATGAATACGATTAAAGTACGGAAATTATTTACATAGAAGTTACCTGCTAAATTCACGCATAACAGTCGTGTGAATTTAAGTAAGATACAGTTGAACAAATTTAGACGTAACATTTCTAATTAGTTATTTATAATTTCTTCCTCTACTTTCACTTCTCCTTTCCGCTCCATTCGTCTTTTTCACGATTCGTCTGGCGCATAATAACCTTCAAGGTTTTGTACCATTAAAACCAACCAACCTTTCCTTTAAAATGGCAGAATAAAAATCATATTAAGAGTATTTAACATGAAGCTTTTGAATTTTATGATAGAGAGGGTTTCTGATTCTCAAGGCCACTTTATTAGGTTTCGGTAGACCTGATAGATTATAATAATTTGGCTTTGCATTATAGCTGCCATCATTTCAAACTGTTAAGCCGGTAAGATGTTTCAACCCACTTCGCTTTAAATCATTTTTGTAGTTTTCGACTACTAAGTCGCATCGTCTCAAGTGGTTCGTTGATTTTGTCTAGCACGAGACGTACATTTATATTCAAGTTATGATTTAATAAAAAAAGCTTGTCTTAAAACCATCCCAGGATTCTGTCGTTAACTTCAGATCATGTGATAATTCACTAACATTATAGTAGGATTTTGATACCAGTATATGGTACCAAAAAACATCAGTCTTTATACTGATGGCCGAACAATCTCGTGTAATCAACGGAACGCAGTTTGCAAACAGTCCTTGCAAAGGATATTCCGTGAGAAAAGATAGCGCGAATCTGGAAGCTGAATTCTTTAGTAGATATCAGAGTGTGCCCGAAAAACTGACTGAATTTGTATTGAGGAAAATTCAAGTGATTAATTTGTTACATCGGGAAAGGCCCGATACAGAGATCTCACAGATCATCCTGCCTAGATCACAATTCCAAATCCAAGATATTTTTGATTGAGAAACGCCAGAATACTGGAGAATTTATTTGAACTCGTTTATGAAATGCAAAGTTCATTTGAAACTTTTTGAAATGTTACGTTCATTTGAAACATTACCTTCCAAACGAGAATTTGAAGTTGAAATATGAAATTCATTCATTTCAGCTCGTGTTTAATGTAAAGTTTGAAAATGTAATACAGAGTTTATTGCAGAGTATGCCTAAGTCAGGATATGGGCAGAGGTCATATGAATATTTTTCGTAGACCTATACGCAAGAAAGCCAATGATCTTTTTTTGTTTGTACTAAATTCTGCAGTTTGGTGCTTCCTGAAACTTTTTCTGCTACTAAACTCTGCTAGTCAGTGCGTACACTAAACTCTAATAATTTTTAAATGCCTAAATATTGTTGCTCGATGCTTCACTTAATTCAAAAACTATTGCTAACCATAAATCCTTCTGCCCTAAGTGGTTGCACATTTGCAATTCCTCTGATGCCGACCTTCGTCGAATCCCGTAAACGCCTTTACTGTCTATTTTCCCACGTATATATTAGCCTCAATAAAGTCATTAAAATTTACTTCTTAATTAACAAGTACTACAACAATCTTCTGATTTAAGTTGAGCTTTCAGTTATTAATAATATGGTTTGGTTTGTTTTCGTTTATTATGGCAAAGCATACTAGCGTTATCTGCCTAAAGGAAGGGATGTCTTCCTGGGGAACTTTCTAAAGGAAACGAGCTCGTATACACGTTACACACGCAAATCCAGGAAAACGCACAAGTTTGTATTTGAACAAGTTGTATCAAGTCCGTTTGTATTTGAACTCAGGGCAGCACTCCAGTATTCAGGGATTTTATCGCTCAGCCGCTCGTGGGCCTATTACTCACAAGAAGTATGCAAGTATTTTTAGGCTGTTTAATAAAAAAATAGAACACCGGAATCTGATTACTACCTAGGACACAAGGTCCAAGCTTCAGCCTATGTTGCAGAGAGCCGAAACTCCTGACACTTCTCTCTGTGGCATAAAAAGAAAGTGGCCCTGAATTGTGCTGGGATACCCTGAAAGCATGCTGTACGTAGGACGTTTTTAATTGGGATCCGTTATCAATAATTGAGGTGTATTCTGAGTAATTCTGGACAACGCCCACTTTGTTATTTGCGTTAAGCCTGCTGCAGTCACAGATAAAAATTTGCAAGTGTCCTGCCTTTTTGGTAAAAAAAAAAATTAAAAAAAAAAATTACAGGTAGTAATAAGACACAAAAGCTCCCCTTCAAATATATTTCTAATGTCTATTATATCATTTATAATGCTGACAATCAGTAATTGAATTAACTGCTCTGAACCAATTTATTAAAATTTATGAATTTTTGTGTTTCCATAAAGCTGACCGAATAGTAGGAAAAAAACATGCATACAGTAAATACGAACGTCGAGAGCTATGATTAATAACTAGATCAGCTACTTGTTTGGAGCATATGAGCACGCTTTTCTACTTATTGACTAACGCATAACACCGAAACAAAAATTGAAAATCTTTAGTACCTCCATTGCATGTTTTACAAGAATTACTTTTCAATTTCGCCACCCTGCTAAAATGACACAAACCAGTAAAACCTTTTCTGAGTACCCATAGAATTCTATGGGTTTCTACTGACGTTTGCTAGTTTCTGTTGGTCTCTGTGGGTTTTTCTTGCTGGTCTCAAAACGTCCCGAAAAACCAGTAACATTTTCTACTGGTAACCATAGAATTCTGTTAGTCTTTACTGATTTTTACTGGTTGCTTTTGATCGCTGTCAGTTTTTTTCTTACTGCTATCAGCCAGTTGACACGCATACAACCAACATCAATGTCAGAACTTTCTACTGGTTTTTATTGCTTTTTATTGATTTTTACTGGTCGGAATGGAAGCCAAATAAATCTTCTATTGATTTATATGGGTTTATGCTAATTTTGTAACTAACGTCAATAAAAAAGTACAATGAACCCTCTCATCCCCACCTCTTCTCTAAGACGATCAGTCTTTGTAATAATTTAAATACATAGGAGCATTAAATACGGCCTATTTAAGCCCATCAGGTTAACCTGGAAACGTAGGTGGTCATTTTAGGTTTCACTATATTTGCTCATTCGTTTCTTAAAACTTTTGTTGGGAACAGTGGTTCAATACCATAATATATTCAGGTTTTCAAAAATACGTTTATCTTTGAGAGGTGGTCATCTTAGGAATGTTGCATCTACGAAATGAATCTCTCTAAGTCGGCCAGTCACGTTTCCAGAATTTTCTTTGTGAGTGGTCGTCTTACAAAGAGTATGTTCAATACCAACATATACTTCTGATTTCAGAAAGACCGGTCTCTTTCAGAGGCGGTCATCTTAGGGAGGTGATTTTGGCACGAATTGAATGCACACACACTTATATTCGCATATATCAACATTTCTGATAGTACAAATAAACACCGGTATTAACTATCATCTCCTTAACCCATTAACTGCCAAATTTTTATTTCATCAATTTTTATTTTATTTCTGTTAGTTTTTTCATCTAAATAATAAGAAAAACATGTTTTTCTCATAAATGCGTCAATTTTTTTTCAGAAATTTTAAATTTAAGTCCGATCCCCAAATGGGGATCATGGCTGATGCTATCTACTTTTAATGCCAAGTCTACGTGTAATCCAACATTACATTTTCCACATTGTTTTTCTTGCATTTGTTTTGCACACTGCACATTTTCTTTGTTTACCATTTTCGGTCTGTTCAATATAATGATTACCAGATGTTCTGATAACAGTAGGAAACACGATTAATTGATGCTTTAGTGAAAGAATTCCTTCCACCCTTTTTTCATCTGAGAGTTCTGAAGATAAAGCAAGATATCCCTCTAGCAACCATCCTCCTAAAATCTAGCAATGGAATTTTATCATTTGAAATACAATACAGTGCGTGGGGCGTTAACCAGTGTTACGTCGATGGCATTAGTAAGCAAAGGAAAACACCATTTTTCCCCCTTATTCTGATTATGTACTTTTGAACATTCCAATCCATCTTGTCTACTCCACCCATGTATTTGTTATATTCTGATATCAGTTTGGGTTGTGGTACTTGAATATCTTTCTTCTCTGTTCTACTCCATCGCTTCACCTCTGATATTGGTTCGATAGTTTCATGATTAGACAGAAGCCTTACACAACTGTTGTCATTCCACGTGACAGCTAAAATTTCATTACGGGAATCAAATCTGTAGTCATATGCCCCGCGTTCTTTTTTCCTTATCTCTTTGTCTGTTGCAATAGGGAATTTGTTCATTCTTTTGAATCGAACAGTTCCTGTTGCTCTAACGTCAATGTCCTGCAAATGTTTCATCAGAGAAAATCCTGTGAAAAAATTGTCGAAGTAAACTTTATGAGCATTTGGTGTCTGAAGAATAGATACCATCTGAAGGACGAACAATGTCCCAAGCCCACTGATGCTTTCATCATCTCCTAATTTCTTTGATTTGCCTTCATACACTTGAGTCTGATAACAATATCCAGTCTGTGAACAACAGATAGTCCCATTGTTTGAACCCAAACGCACTGGCTTACCACGTATAAATTGTTTGAGGTAGTGATGTCCAAAGTAACGAACCATTTGTTCGTCAATACTCAAACTTTCTGAAAACACCCGAAATTGTTGAAATTTGTCATTCAACTTGTCAATCAATGGCCGAATCTTGAAGAGGTTAACACGTTCACCTAGTGGAATCCTTTCTAAATCGGAGTTGTCACCGATATGTAGGTAGCGTTTAATTTCCAGTTACCTATTCCGACTCATGCATGCTCTAACACACAGAATGTTCATGTCTTCATCTTCACACCAATATAATTGTTCTTGCGGAAAAGTGAATGATAGCCAGTGAAAAGAAGCATTCCAATAAATTTTTTAGGCAGTTATTAGAAAGCTGAAATTGATGATTGTTTTTCTGTCTGGTCGTATATTACAGACTGCTGGACAATATAGGTGACAGTTTCATTATCAAAAAGTATTTCAAAACACTCTACCGGGGATTTTCCCCTGAGGTTTTCTAATGACATCATTTCACCTTGTCTCTGTAACGTCAGAATTTTCATATAGTTTCGAGTACTTAGGTTGCTTCTTTTTTCCAATTTCAAGTCAATACTTCTTTTCTCTTTTTTAGCAGGTGGTAAGCCGGTACCTTTTGTTACTTCATTTGCTGAAGATTCAGTTGCATTCACTAAAACATTTTCCTCAAATCCTGCCACACGGTGAATTTGAACACACCCGGGAACATCAAGTCATTCTTCATCATCAATTACGTTGTCATCCATGTTCTCATTATCTTGAAATCTCATCAACCCGCTCTGGTGGAATTTCAACAATATCTATGGGGCTATTATCGTCGTCATCGTCAGATGCAAAAAAATCATCAGAATTTACAATTTCTTCTATTTCTTTTAAAGAAAGATATCTTTTACGCGACATTTCCTGGAAAAAAAAGAAAAACAGTTTTTTTTACAATTTTAGTCAGTATCAGCCATGATCCCCAAATGGGGATCGATATATCTAGGTTCATTGTACCCATCCAAATTACAGTATGAGGATAAATAATATATAAATACATTAATTACTTACCAATGATCAAGGGAAATTCAGTACAACAAAAATAATTGTTTCTTAAGTAACTTTTTTGTGCTTTGAAAATAACCGTATTATTTGAGTAGTTCTCGTGAAAAGTAACGAGAGAGCAAGAAAAATAAACTCGTGAGCTCAACTAACTGAGTCCACGTGTTTGTTTAAGATTTCTACCCTTAGTTGCAATCTTCAGGAAAGCATGACCACCCGTAAGGGACACCCAGGTGCAGCATGACGTCACAATGTATACAAATGTAGGCGATCCCCATATGGGGATCATGGCAGGAATGGATTAAAGCGATCACGTTCATTCACAAATGTAAAACCATTTTCTAAGAGTTACTCTGACGTGAGGGAAAAATTTTCCTTTTTCTCCTTTTTGGTAATTTCCCAAACAAGCAACATGGCGGCGTTCTTGTTAATGTTGTAATGGGATGTTTGTGTTATGGACTTGGTATATAGCAGGCTGTAGTAATGCGATGAATAATATTTTTACTATGTTTTACTGTTTAGATGATTATAATGAAAAATAAAATACCAGCTTTGATTGTGAATATAAAATAATATGCAAGGAAATGCTAGTAAAGCCATGCACATGTAATCGAGTCTCATATCTGAGCGAACTTTGCTGACAGTTGAATAAAATCCATAAAATAGATCCATAAAATAGACAAAGAAGATGTCAGCTATAAACTATAAGGTATTTCTCCCATTTTCCTAGCGTGCCTTCGTGGTGTAGTGTTTCTGCACGCTGGGCCGATATTCCAGAAGTTCGTGGTTCGATTCCCGGAGAAGGCGATTGCTCATTTTTCATCTCTCCGGCTTTTCCAATTATCCTAATGTCTGTACAGTGGCGCCCAAACTAAAAGGTTGTTGGGCGAGGTTTTCTCCACACCCAGGATTTGGCGATTGGGTCCCCCGAAAACCCCACTCACCCTTTAGAAAGGGGAGTATATAAGGTACTTCTCCCACTTTCCATGATCCCAAAGCCGGGAAAAAATCACACCCAGACCGATGGTTACAGGCCAGTCCTCAGTAAAATTTTCGAGCGCATCATACTCTCCAGAATCCAACACCACCTGGATGCACTTCCTCCGGAGCAATTCGGATTTAGAAGAAATCTTTCTACTACTAAACAACTGGTACGCATTATCGAATTCGCAGGCTCGGCTCTGCATAACAGACAAAATGTGGCTATCCTCATGTTGGACGTGGCGAAAGCCTTCGACCGCGTCTGGCATGAGGGATTAATTATCAAACTAATGAGCTACAACTTTGAACCCGAACTACTTCGCATCCTTCACTCGTTCATCACTGAGAGAAACTTTAAAGTCTGTGTCAACGATGCTCTCTCCACTTGAAAGGAAAATTAAAAGCGACATCCTTCAAGGCAGTGTTTTGGGACCTGTAATGTATATTTTCTATGCTGCTGATTTTCCCAAAATTAGCCTCTACCAACTCCATCCTTGCCTGCTATGCCGACGACACGGCTATTGCCGTGAAATCAGCTAACCTCAACCACGCCATCAAAGTCCTACAGAACTTCACCCCATCCATCGAAAACTGGTGTAGTAAATGGAAGATCAAAATTAATGCAAGTAAATCACAACTATTGCTCATCAAAAGAAGAAAACGAAACCGCCCTGTAAATAACAACCTTCTCCTGTTTAATGAAATTGTTCCCATAGTTCGCCAGGCCAAATACCTCGGGGTCACTATTAATGATAAGCTTACCTGGACACCGCACATTAACAATGTCAGGAATCAAGCCCTGAAAGTCATTAATTGTCTCCTACCCATCTTAGAAAAAATATTCCAATCTTGATCTACGCAAGAAACGACTCATCTACTTGACTGCTGTGAGACCCATCCTCACATATGCATCTCCTACATTAACTGCGGCAAAACCTGCCGACGTTAATAAACTGCAAATTGTGCAAAATAAATTCTTGAGACAAATGCCCCTTACTATGTAAGGAACTCTGTGTTGCATAGTGATCTACGTATTGACACCTTAAAAGATTTCCTGTACAAGAGCAATGAAAACGTTTTTCGAAAAGCATTTAACTGCAGTCAGTTAAACTTTTTTCAGACCCTCAACTATGAAATCCTTGCAGAAGACCAATTTCTACGCCCGTTTGCAGCATTTTTATTAAATGCTGACGATAATCATCCTACTTAATTACTCCCAAAACCAAGCAGCATTCTTCGAAGCCACAGTTCGGGAGGGTGACCCCTCACGTGACCTAGGACTTAGAAAATTTCTATCTCTGCTTTGGAGCACTCAGTGCTACTGAAATGACTGCACATATCTGTACATATTTTACTGATTCTTTTACTTTATTTTTATTCTATCCAATGTGTATATATTCCTCAATAAGCTATTTACAACTGCATATTTTCTGTCAACTGAGCACTACTGAGACTGATGAACTCTGTGCTTACGCCACGCCCAGTGCTCAATAAATTCTTGGACTTTGCAGCAATTTCACGAAAATGTTAGTGAAAAACTCTTGTGAAATCCATTGACTAGGAACTCTTGCCCTTCAGAGAAAAATATGTTATTACTCATTATTTGAATGTTACTCATTATTTGAATGACAAATATTTTTAAAAAACAAGTTTTCTCACAAGTTTCCGCACCAGCCATACATGACATGGTCACTTTTGACTTCACGTACTTTATATTGTAATACTATTTACAGATTCATTTGGAATTATTAAATTTATTTTTTTGATTTATCATTCACTTTTTCTATTGTTCTGTTTTTTTACACACCCCCGATGTTACACTCTTTAGGCAACCAACTAGCACAAGAACGTTCAGAACGTTCAGAGCAAGTGCTTCACAAACGTGTCGGGAACGTTCAAGCAGAACGTTCAAAATGCCGTCTACATGTTACAGTTCTAAGACGGGCAATAACACGTCAAATACTTGTGTTTGTAACACTTTCATGCAACGTGTCATTAACGTTCTAGTACAACGTTTTTGGCACGTTTTACCTGAACGTTCTGAACCACGTCTATGTATTGCAGTTCAATAACGGACAGTAGTACGTCAAAAGTGGTACTACTATCACTTTTTTATAACGTTCTATGAATGTTCTTCTAACGTTCTAACGTTCTAACAGAACGTTCCTTTAACGTTCAGGCAGAACGTGGTGAATCACGTCAGTATGTTACAGTTCAATAACGGGTAGTAGAACGTCAAAAAATGGTGTTACTAACAATTTTATAAAACGTCCCTTGAACGTTATATGGAAGCTCCGTTACCTTCTAACAGAAACGTTTTCTTTAACGTTCTAGCAACGTTTCTTTAACGTTCAGGCAAAACGTTCTGAATTACGTCTGTAAGATGTAGTTCATTAATGGACAATAGAACGTCAAAATGTGGTACTAGTAATAATTTTATATAACGTTCCTAGAACGTTCTTTGAAAGTTTCTATAACGTGCTAGCAGAACGTTCTCTTAACGTTTGGGCAGACGTTCTGAATGTCGTCTATAGATTAAAGGTTTATGACGAGCAATACCACGTCAAATACTTGTACTGTTAACACTTCTGTATAACATGCAAAGAACGTTCCGAATCACGTTTAACTAGAACGTTTTGAGTTACGTCTAACTAATCCGGTCTATATGTACAGACTCTGAAGGACAACAGTACATGAAATATTGTGTTTTGTAATACTTGCGTCTAATGCGAAACTTAGTTTCCAAATAGTGAATTCATATAATAATTTACATTTCTTTAACGGAAGAGAACACTGCAATTTTCTGGAAAAGACATTATCTGTTTGAAGAGTTGAGCCTGAAATGTTACATTTACAAATATATGTTATGCTTTATATGTGCATCAAAATTCAAATTCTATTATTTTTTTCTATTCTCTTAGTTCATTACATACATGCCATTTATTAATGAAACTTTACACTTTTTCTCTACATTTACATGCAATTCCTCCAATGCAATATTATCTAGACCTTATATTCCATAGAAGTTTTACACACCATTCTTATTAACTACATATAAAAACAAGATTTGTTACAGTTCTAATGATAGAAATGTATTTTAAGTTTAATAAATTAACCAAGAAATTAAGTTATTGTTCTCACTGGAAGGAAAAGGAATCAGACTGCAAATCACGATTTTTAATATATATGGCCAGAATCATTGCAATTTTCAAAATTCTGAAACCTTATTCATGTGATCATATACACCAAACTATTTTTAATGGGAGACTGTATTATATTCTGGACGAAATAATTATTTCTTATTAAATATAATCCTCGGTACTTTTTTGCAGTAAATTAAAAACAAATTGTTTTCTTTCAACACTAATAAGCTCTGATATGCCAGTTTAATAACTGTACTTAAACTTTATATGAGACTACTACTGCTGTCTAGAGTTTTTGTCATTGCAGTAGACTAAAAGCATCAGGATGATGGGAATTTAAAGTGAATGCTTGGATATTTCTTGTCATTAAAATAAATTTAAAAGTTTGCATTTAAATGTATGCAAATTTTAAAAATAATAAATATTTTTTCTTGTGTTCTGTTTACAAGCAATTTAACTGTACTAAACAGTTCTCTGTTAAAATTACTTCTGTCCATGTAATTTTTTTATAAAGTTAGAAGGCGTATTTTGAAAGTTAATAAACAAATAAAATGACATATATCTTTCACAAATTCATTATTTTGCCATAAATTTGATTTATAAAATTAGTTCAGTGGATGGTCCAGTCAATGGATAAGGTTCTTATTTCTTACAAAGCAATTTTCAGTTAAAATATAATTATTGTCATAATTTAAAATTTGAAGCATTTATTGCAAAAGGTTTTAATTTAATTCAGCTACTAGGAATGCATTAAATTCCCAAAATCTATAAACTGATAGTTTTATATTATTTCATAAAATTTTAAAGCAAAATTAAAGGAAATGTAATGAAAATTAATTAATTTAATTCATATTATTGCATATTCATGTAATAAATTTCTCTTCTAGAATCAAACATTCAAATTCAATGAACTAATTATTTTCATATTCAGTAATACAATGTACAATATTTGCTTAAGCTAAGTATCCTCTCTACCAATCCAAGTCTTCATGAAAGTTAGGAAACAAACTGAACAATTAATAACTTTAATTACAGTATTTTCGTACAAGCTAATACACAAATTTTTTATTCCATTGTTTACAAACTTCCTTCTGTTGTACATTTTCCTTTTTGTTTATGATACTTTTCTCTAAATGAAACACTTTTCAACCAGTCTTTTATAATATTTTTCAATAATATTGCAAGGTACCTCTCTGGTGGCCCGATTTTCTTTGAAAGCACCTAAAAGAATAAAAAAAAATATTTTTTAAAACTAAATAATCAAGAAATAATAAATTTTCTCAAACTTTAATAAAAGCGATGCTGTTTCATCCTATGTGGTCGGTTTAATGTAAAATTATGTTATCTTGAAATAGTACTATTGAATAATGCTTCAATTTGAGAGATTTCGCCGTTAGAGTTGATTTTAAAAAAATCAAAATTTTAGATAAATTTCAATTTTTCAAAAATTAGATAATTGCAAATTGAACTGTTATTTAGAAAACGGGAACTAAAAATGTAATGGAATTAAGAAAAAGGATTTTTTAACAGATATTTTTGTTAAAGATTTTGAGGTTTGCAATACAAATACCTCATTTTTTGGCATTCTCAGATAGCATTATAAACAATAAAAAAATGAAATTTGTTTCCTTGCCAGAAAAGAAACGAAAATGATTATTTAAATCATGAAATGCTGGTCTAGTTAAAATATTTTGAAAAGAATGAAATGGTCATAAAATTATGAAATTTAAAATTACAAACAAAAATGTCGAATTGTGTTTTCTTTCAAGTAGCTATTTTTCCCCATTTAGTTTCTCTAGTGAACAAGGTAACATGTGCTGCAAAAGATATTCGATTCTGGAGATTTGTTTTTCCTATTTTCCTTTTACTTCGGTACTGGTTCATATGAGTTACAGTAATGGAGTAGAAAAAATTATTTCATTGAAGGGATGGCAACACATATGTTACGAACGAAAATAAGGAGCATGGAAATTGTCACCTTGAAATGCTTATTTTAAAATAACAGAATAAAGTGCAACTATGATAAAAATTTAACTACATGTGCATATATATATGTAATATATATATATATATATATATACACATTATATATGTATTTAATACGAATGTTAAGGAAATTAAATAGAACAAATAGATTTTGAAAGAAAAACTCACAAGCGCAAAAATATCTTACAATGACTCCCTAAAATTTTTTTTAATTTATTATACATATAATAAATATAAATTGAGAAATTTGAAATTTGATATTATTTGCTATTTTTTACATATATGAATACATTTCAGTAATCAGAATAACTTTTCATCATAGTGTTTATTCAAATTTAAATTTCAATTTAATATTAGAGATTAGTTGCATTGATTAGTTAGAATTGTGTCATTATATGTTGTTAAATGTGCTTTATTTGTATTAAATTTGCGCAGGTATCTAATTAAACGTGAAATAATCTTAACAAAAAAGTGAAGTAGTATTTAGTCATGAAAATTTGTCAACGTAAATGGAGAAATGTGTAAGTGAGAAAAACGTTTAATATGTAATTCTATTCATTCCTACAAATATGTATTTAGGAATTTTGGCACCCTTGTTTTAAATTGAATAAAGCATTTTACTATAGACTTTTCTTTTTTTAGAGCAATAGACTTCAGGAAAGCCGAGAGTAGCCAAATTTTGGGGCAACAATTACATCTATTAATATAACAGTAGTGCTAAAGCTATTTCATGATTCATTTAATGAGTGCTTATGATTTTAAAACCTGTGATGGAGAACAACTACAAGAAGCGCAACATAATACTTACTCATTAGATTCTACTAAAATAGATCTGATCAATTTTAACCACAAAAAAACTTAATAAAAGTTTCAAAACGAAATAGCAAGCAAATTATGACACTTAACTAAAATTAATATCGCAGAAGATTATTGTATATCAAGAATAGTACCAAACGTCGCCAACAAATTGCGCTGCAATTTCTTATATATCAATTGTCTTATAATGTCAAAATGCTCTCGAAATGTTCGCCGTTTAAAGCAATTCATTTTCGAGATTGAAATACAAAATTAACACGCTCTGTAATGTCACTATTTGAATTTAGTTAAATTCACTTGAAGAAAATATATAATCCTTGAAAAAAATCATTGAAACATTTTAATATTTTATTTATATGTATTTTGAAATAACGATTTGATCTCAAAGATCATGTTAAGTGAAATATTAAAGTGAGGGTATTTTTTGATTTTTTTTTAAAATTTTAATGCCTGGAAGTTTCAAACATTCGTTATAATCTTTAAAATATCAAAATACTTACATAATATCAAAGAAACTGTTTTTAAAACTCTTTTGTTGCTTTCCTGCCCAATGTATTCTTGCTAATTTGTTTGTAATTACGAAGGTAAAGTCTTCTTGTTGAATGGCTGACGCCAGCACCTATCGGCAGGAAAACAATTTTACCTTTAGAAAAGAAAAATATTTAACATTTAAGATAAAAATATTAAAACATTATACCAGTAACTCCTAACACAAGTTTAGATGTTAGTTATCTATCACACAGAAATTATTTTCATTATCTTAAGTAAAACCAGTGATCGCTGTAATGACATTGCAATTAACGATAACGGGTGGAACGTCCCCAGTTGAAAACAGCACATTTAATACATTTTCATTACGGTGAGTACTCGTGATGATGTCTTTTTTCGGAAGAATATAAAAATCAATATACAGCATATACCTGCTTGACTTTTGTATTCAGATTATAATGCAGAAAATTTATGTTAGAAATTTTTGGAAATCAAAATATGTAAGGAAAGATTGTGTATTTTTGATAAAATTTCAATAAATGTTAAAACGTTTGATGCAATTTATATATAAAGAGAGAGAGAGATGTGAATTAAAACAATTAATATAAACCTAAAATGATGAACTCTGTAACAATAAGTCACAAATCAAAAGAATGAATCAAAAACATGGAAAACAAAATTGGAGCAAAATTAAATCAATACATAAATAAAACAAAGTTCGCATGAAATTTAAAGAATTAAAAAATATCTTCGGTCTTTGTCAAAGAGCAGCCGAAAGAAAAATAGGAATTATAAACAGAGAAATCAAATTATATCTGGATGAATTGTACAAGTAATCAAAGAGTCCTTTGAATTAAAAGACCAAAACCTTAATTCATAATTAAAATTTTTCAAAAAATTTAAAACTGTTTAAAAATTATTTAATGATTATTTAAGGATACTCGAATATAACGAAGTGTACAAGTGATATCTGCTTAAGGGAGGGAATGAATTCGTGGAGGAATTTCTAAGGAAAACTGGCTCGTATTCATGCTACTCATGGGAAAACCAACTACGCAACAAAACCGTTCGTCTGGAATAGAAGCCAAGACGAACTCCCAGTCTTCGCTAGTGTTATACATTTAGCAACCGATGAGGCAAATTAAAATAATGATAAAAACTGCAAGTATCTGAAATCAGTATTTATCACGATATCACTTGACGTGACTCAAAATCGAATACATACAAACTTTTTTGAAGTATTTTTTAAAAAGATTTTGAAGAATAACTTGGAAAATAGGAAAATAAATGACATAATGTACATGAAAAAAAAAAAAAAAAAAAAAAAAAAAAAAAAAGACACATGCGGAATTCAAAACCACAGAGAAGGCAAAGCTGGCCAAATTTTGAAAATATGGACTTAGTAAACTTATGAAATTCAAAAAAAAGATTAATTAATTTAGATCGTGAAAAAATAGCTAATAAGCAAAGTTAATGCTGAGGAATTAAACATAGCGCTAAGTGTCTCTGAAATGAACATTCTTGAAAAATAAAAGTAAATGACTAAATAGCTAGTTAATTTTTGACGTGATTCAAAATTAGTTACCCAATATATAAAAATATGAAAAAGTCAACACTTTTTTGAAAAGAGCAAATTTTGTTAATTTGAAAGTTAGAAACTTTTTATATAAAATGTACTATAAAAGTACTACTAAAGTACAAACTTTTTATAAAAAGAACTTGAAAAAGTACAGTGACATAAAGCACAAGCCACCAAGAAAAAGAAAAATGTAGAATTCAAAAATCTTATAATAGACAAAACGTTCATAATGTGAAATTGTTAAAATGAAAAATTTCAAAATAAAATTTAACTTTGATAAAGGAAAAAATAATCAGCAAGCAAAATTATTATAATGGAATTAAACATATAATTTCGATTTAATTATAAAAAAAAATAAAAACTGAAATAAATGATTAAAAACATCTTCTACTACTGTAATTAATATAACTAAGTAAAGAAGCTTAAGAAAGTGTAGTAAAATTTAATTTACTACCGCATGAGGAAAAATTAAAAGGGATTTCTTTTTATTTAGCTATAATTTAATTTAGTAGGAGGTAATTCTGTTTTGTTTCTTTTTGTATTTAATTTATCATCCGAAGAATTAACATTACATTCTGATACATATACATGTATCAGAATGTTAATGGCCTCTTTCGCTTCTGTTTTGGTGTTTCAAAGTCTGAACCTGAATCTAAAATTCAATGTCTTTAAAGCCGTTTTTGGACTTAAATTCAACTGTAGCATAATTAGCTACAAAAATGCATACATTTTTCATTAGATACAGTCTCATCTTTCAACTCAACAGCATATTTATTGTTTAGAATCGTTAATCACTTTAACATTTCTTATAGAAAACTCAAATCTTATTATTGAAAATTATATTTTTATTCAGATTTGTAAATAAAATATATAGATAGGCGTTTTTTAATTAAATTTAAACACAGTGTTAACATTCTGGAGCCTGATTCATTCACTCAATGGAATTGAATTTGACATTTATATGGATCCGCAGGCTAAAATCTCTCGTTCAGTCTTCCTTTGAGCATCCATTATTTTATATATGGGTAAGTTTTTAAAGAGGTTGTATTAAAATTCACAAACTAGCAAAGTATATTGAATATTAGAGTCTTACTATGAACCGTAATTAAGAATGTAGATATGATTTATTTCGGAGCGAAACTATTAAAACATAAGCTGATATAATATGAGCACAATTAATTAGAGAGAATAAGGATAAATAATATTTGTTTAGAAAAATTAAAGTATGCTTAATACATTTTCCTACGCATCAAAACATTTTTTTAAAATTTCAATGTTTCAATTCAGAAAACAAATTATTTCAATTTTATGCTCTCGAAAAACTTCCTACCAATTAAATTAATATGGGAAAAACAGACGTAAAAAAAATCATTTGTAGAATACTTACAATATTCTCCCACGACAACAATATAAAAATTCTCTCAGGATGTATCTGGTTCTCTGTGTTCCAGAATTGCTCTTTTCATGTGACTTCTTTCTTTATACGAAGGCCAGTTACATGTCCCTTTTTATCATCTGACACTCATTTGCTTAGACGACAGCCACTTCATCGGTCATTAGCAAATGTACAACGCTAAATGCCATTTTCTGTGAATGTAATGAAATAAATCCGTAAATGTTCTGAGACTGAATTGAAGCAATCTTACTTTATATGTAGTTAATTATCAACATTAAAAAGCTTGTCTTATACGAACTCAACCTTCCTGACATTCTGGGAAAATTCCTCCCTGACTTTCTGAATATATTTTGTATTTTCCATAGCAGTCTAAAATTTTCTAGGTGAGGGAAACTCTGTTAGTACACCTGATTAAAAACATAATGGATAACAAACATAATAATCCCTATATACCACTAGCATATATATATATACAGTTAACAGATTCCACTGATGTAGATTCTAAATTTATTGATAGTTCTGAAATTATAATGACACCTAAATTTAGAGAACTGAAAGGATGACTAAAATTCTTTTTGTTTATTTAGTCTGTAAAAAAACGATTTCTTTTTCCGATGAATTTTCTAACAGATATTTGATTATTAGAACTGATTTGTCTATAAATAAACAACAATTATCACCAGTGTCAGCAGATATCTTAAATTCTGAGAGTTGAAACGATATATTTTGCTAATTTCACTTATTGATTCCTTTTCTTCGTCAAAACGTGTTTGTTAAGCATATCTGCGTGCAAGCTGCTGCAAAGGTTTTGAAAGAGCACAAAGCATATTTTTCAGTTCCCCCAAAAAGTTCAAATGTTTTCAACAAAAAGTGTCAAGAGGCCCAAATACTTGAACATCATTTATTAAATGAATCAAAGATAGAACATTATACATTATTAAATAAATTATTAAATAAATATTTTTCCATGTAATCGAATACTGTGTTTAACAAAAGCTCTTAAATCATTTTCTGCAAATGCATCATTAGAGAAAGCAATATCTGAAGGCTTTATTAAAATAAAAATTTCCACATGTAGTAAAAGAAAGTTGTTGTACATAGCAGATGGTAAAATTGAATTCATAACAACAGGCCTAGTGTGTAAAAGAAATAAATGAAACTTTGTTGCCTTCCAACTCTGTATTTCTTAAAGCATTCTAGGTTTACGACTAAATTCGCTTGGTACGTAATGTCTTAGACCAATGTGAGATGAAGATATTTCATTTACATCGCTCCAGTGCAGTTCCAGTGATTTATTGAAAGTTAAAATTTTTACTTATTTATTTGTTTATTTATTTATTGCCGCTTTAGCTGGAGAACTTAAACTGCTCTAAAATAGTTATCAAAAAGTTAAAAAAACTAGCCAAAATTTCAGTTTTTAACTCTAAATAATAAAAAATGTCTATTTCATTGCTTGTGTAAATATAAGATATCTAATTCTCTTAGTGTTTTAATTTTTCTTTACAATTTAATGAAAACAGTACGTGCATAAAATACCAGTACTACATTTGAATAGTATAAAAATTGTATTTCTAAAGCCATAAACACAATCGTATATGCATGCAGATCATAGTTTCCAGCCTTGGAAAATCTTAAAAGACGGGAGATTTTCTTTAAAGACGGGTTTGCTCTAGAAAAATGAAAGGTTTTTCACTCTGCGAGGTTATACCATTTCAAAGAAATTCCAAACTCGCTTTGATTCAGTTTATGATGCATGATGGTTCAGGTTACTATAGTACTTGTAATTCAATTTTGATGTAAGATGCATTAGCATTTTATTAGATAGTCTAAAATTTATGCTCTTTACTAATTTCATTTTTTTTTATTTCCTCGCTTTTTTATGCTGAGGAAATCTTCAGTAGTGAAGCAAAGCTTTTATTTATCAAAGTATTTTTAAATATACGATGCATGTGAAATTAATAATTAACATACATAATAACACTAGATAAAATTAGTAATATGCCAGGTACTAAAGTAAACAAAATTAAACACGAAAATTAACTAATTAAACATTGCCTAAATCTTCACATAAAAATCTACTGATGTCTACAGCAGATTAAAACAACTCAGATTAAACGAAATCCGATAAGAAAAATTTATTAAGGTCAATAAAATTAATAAAAAAATACAGTTTTGTGAAATAAAGTTTAACAAGAAAAATTATTATGAAAATCATTACAGGTGGACGAATACAATTCGCCTAATTAAAAATTTCATTATTTTGATAAATTTCGTTTTTTTTTTTTGCTGGGAAAAATTTTCTTTAGTAAAGATTTAAATTTCGAGACTTTAAAATCTCGAGATTTGGTAATTTACCTTGAGATGTGATGAAAAAAACTGGGACTGAGTTGAAAACTTGAGTTGGCAGCTATGATAAGTTTGAGATCAATATGATTATAGCATTTGGAAGATTTTAGACATATACAAAACAATTTTAGCAAACTTTCATTATTAAAAATACGATTAAAAATGTGAAAATATGCATACTTACACTTTTAGTAGAGCGGATAAAACAAAGACATCAATACTTCCCTTCGATCTGGAATAATTTTAGCGGTGTTCTTGATGACCTCAAACCCCGGTCTTTCGAATCGTTCTTCTTTAAGAATGACTGAGGTCAGAGTCAGCCGGACGTCAGTAATTTCAGGATTTGATTGGTTACATACGTTTTTTGGACCGCAGGGCATACTTTGAGGGAGAGTACTTTGAAAAAAAAGTGATTTCGTCCTTGAGAGAAATAGTGCTGTGGGACAACATATGGAGAAGCGGAAAGAGCTCCAGCCTAAAGTCTACTGTGTGCAGATCCATAAGTCAAGTGAGATGATAAAAAAGTAAACGTACAAAAAACATTTTGTTTTGATTAATCCATCGACCAAAAATTAAAAATGTTTTACTAGGCACTTTACAATTTACAACACATTCACTGCAGAGACGTTTTGGCTTTTATAGTGTTTTTATACGGTAATAGTTTAATAGTTAATCAAAAACGGAGGTGTTAATTTTAAAATTTTTCATTAAGTCGAGAATTTAACTAGCAGCTTTCCTTGCAAGTGATGTAAGTTCCACACATTGCAAAAGTTACTTTAATTTCAAAATTTAATCAGATAATTATGGCAGAAAACCAACATATTTTCGTATTCTCGTCGACATCAACAAATGTTTTTATAATTTTAGAAAAATTATCATAGAAAAATCAACGTACCATAGCACGACTATGATGAAATATTTTATATCTGATAGTAAACAAAAGTTGGTTAAAAAGTATATTCGAATATTTTGAAATTTGTCCAATATATCTGGAAATTAAGCTGATCTTCATGATTGGAAGGTAGTAGGAAATTTAAATCCATTAACACAGAAATATTAGAGTGTCCTTTTCCGAGTTTAATTTAATTTATTTATTTATTGGGCATGTTCGTGTGTGTTTTTGAATTCTGCATCTGAATGCTTCACGAGAAAGCATCCTTTTTCTTAGCTTTCTTTTTAAATGCATTGTGAAATATTAAAAAGCATACATCTTTATTTATTACATCATAATGATATTTAAAGTAACATTAGTATTTCAAAGAATCCATAAATGCACATACGTATTTGATTTATATATATTAAACTATTCTTAAGAGACATTTATGAATATCATACTTAAACATATAAAAAAAAGATACCCTTCATGAACATACACTGTCCATGTGACACGTTTTAATGTGCTCTACTACGTAAACTTTTATACTTTGTTGTTGTTGTCGTGTCCATATTACATGGAACAATGGTTGCCAGAGCTTATTCCGAAGAGAGGTTGGACTTCTATTTTCCACCCCAAATTTTGAGAGAGAGCATCCCGGGGATATCCCACTCCTCTCCCCTTCCACTAATCCCCACGAAATGACTTTCGGGTCGCCGCATATTTAGAGTGCCGCCATGCCGCACCGACACTATACATTTACAAACGTTCATGTCTTCTCCGAGATTCGAACCCGGGACCTTCGGTATCGTAGTAGGCTTCCCTAACCACTATACCGTCTATGAGACACTTTTATACTGTCTTTACATGTAATGGAAACTGTTAATACCGGTAATTGACGTGCGATTATACGGATAAAAGGTGTAACAGATAGGCATAATTCAGAGCGTTCTTGTAAAACGTTACTGACACCACCGTGAATAACGCCTGCTTTACATTTTCGGAACATGATCCTGTTATTTGTGTCATTGGTTACTATTTTTGAGTCGATTATATAAGTAACAGAATAGCAGGATCAGTTACGGTATCGTAGCATCATTAGGTTAAATCGATCCAGGAAACATGAAACACGTGAGGAAAAGAAGTCTTATATACTTTCTCTTTTAAGGGTGACTAGGTATGAGGTGGCTCAGTCGAAAAATCCTGGTAGTGACGAATTGTTGTCTACCATCTTTTATTTCGGGCGCCCCTTGTAAAGCTTTTTAGAACTCACGAAACAAGAAATCCGCAGTACTCTCACCAGGATTCGAATTCCGAATCCTCCGAATACGTATTAGCGTGCTTGCAGTTACACTACGATGGTATGCGGAAAGAAGGGCGAAAAAATCTTATAATGTAAACAGAATAGCAGGAAAAACTGTTCTCCACAATTAGGTAAAACATATCGTATCGTTAGGGTCGGTTTAAGTAATTTTGGTAGTCCTCGCAAGCTGGATCATAGGGCCCCTTAACGGGGTTTCTCTTTTAAATTGCAATTTCTATAGTATGTTTAGATTATCACCTAATTTATTACCCTTCACCCTATTATTCTGAAATTAAAAATTGAAGTTACTTATGAAATATATTTTGTGCATCAACAATTTTCAAAATTACGTTGTTTTCCATAGCCAAATAGAATAGAAGCATAGTAAAAGAACTCTTCAAATGCGGCACTTTCTTCCTGTAAATTGCGATTTCTAATTGCAAACCTTTCTGCTGAATTATTTTATTAACTTTATTGCAATGAAAATAAGTATTAGACCAGATCGTAAGAGATAAATAAAATCTAAACACTGCAATTTATTTAACTAGATGTCTCACAGAAACATATGGAATTTCTTTTAAAATTTTCCTTAAAAATATTTTAAAAATATATATTATATTTTTAAGTTCTTACTTACCAGTTCTAAAGAAGCATTTATAAGACTGACGAGTCGGAAGTCTTCTCGAGTGTTTTGCTGGCTAGGAAAGAGAGGTGAGAGTCCCTCGGAGTGTTCTCCATCAAAACTGCGACGAAACTTTTCCCTTTCTCACGGCAGAAGATCGGTCGCACTCACAGCAAAGTTCTCGGTGATGGAATGGCTAAATAACTGATGAAGACTGGCCATTCCTAAGAATGTATTAAGTTACGAATGCCCGGAATTTGAGACTACAGCTTTCAGTTCTCATTTCTCAACTAGTTTCGCAGATTGTTTTCAGCGTGAATTGTACATGACTATCAGAATTTTTCGCGCTACATAGATGCAGAAAATAAAATTAAAAATCCCTGCCTTTTACGAATAAATAAAAAGTGCAATTCATTCCTGCTATGAGCATAACAAGATATAACGAGTTTCTGTGTTTTCCTGAAAAATTCATGCATGTGTCCGACTATGTTTTACCTTCCATGTTTTCCATCATCATATATGACTCTACACGGCAATCTGCAAGGTATCCAAAGATCAGGTAATAAATAAAATTGTAATTCAGCGAACATTTTTCCATGATACGTTACAGTTTCAAAATATCGAAATAATGCTAACAAAAGTAGAACGCACATCATCACTCTTAAAATCACATTCAACTTTTTTTGACGTTAATTACGTCTAGCGTGCAATATAGAACAAACGAATAATATTTTTTAAACATTATTTCCATAACATTGTGCAATTTTTATTTTGAATTTTATTTTCAATTGAATTATTTGGTTTACATTTCATATACCGTTGATACTCAAAGACATTTTCTAAGGATGCGAAATGACGTTATAACGATCATTAGCTTCATATAACTATGAAAATAATAAATTTCCCTGTTAATAAAAAGTTTTTATGCTTATACACATCATTTAAATGCACCGTATGTCATTTAAGTTAAAATTTTTATGGCCATGTATAATTTAAATGGTACAGAATGCCTTCAGTTTAAACTCATATTAGCTATTAAGTTGGATATTGCAGGATCAGATTGCAATTTTTATGAAAATCTCATAATTTTTTATTACAAAAGAAGATATACAAATGTTTAACAGGTTTCGAATGCTGTTATATGCATGCAGACGTATTGTATGCAACAATTTAAAATACTGTAGTCGCAAAAGGATTTTTTGAGTGTATTTGAAATTTTATATGTGCACGTTTATTAAAAATATAAAGTCTTTATAGATTTTATTACACTGCACCATTTAAGTTAAGTTTTTCTTCTCTTTTCTTTCTTTCTTTTTTTTTTGGGGGGGGGCGATAATTTTATGTGGATATTTTAACAATAAATATTCTTAAAATATTTTATGGTAAATTTTAATTAATTCTATGTGAACATTTATATAATAGTAATCAAATATTTGAACATATAGGTTTGGTTTCTAAACAATAATCAGCGTTATTTTAGCCAGTTTATTAGAGAAAAATCTTCTTTTTAACCACCATGTTGCCAGAAAGCTATTTTTCTTTTGTTGAAGAAACACATAACTCGCTTTGTGTTGCTTCATTTGAAACTCGCTTCATTTGAAATTTTCATCGCTAAGTAGAGCAGTATGCACATATTTAAAATAAAATTATTCTTGAATAAGAGCATATTCTGTTTCATAATTAAAGTTTGGATTAGCGCATGTAGAAAATATTTATTTACTTTGTTGAACTAATTACGGATACGAAACAAGTATTTTATAACTCCAAATATTCAGAGTTCTAAAGTACTTGGTACTAGATATTAAATTCTGAATTGAAAAATCTGGGTAGTTCTTTAAATCTTTTATTTGTAGGCTAAATGTGATTATTGCTCTACAAGTGAATAAATTTTGTACATACCAAGTTTTGTTTCATCAGAGATAACAGTGCTAAGTGAAATGTAAAACATTTTCTGTTCCTTATAAACAGTATACAAGAAAAACGGTTCTTTGATGATGATAATAATAATAAGAGTAAGTACTGAAAGGATATAGTTATAAAGTGAAATAAAATGCACTTTTAGATTTAATTGAAAAGTTGTAGAAATCTGGAATTGATGAACTTCACAGTGTTATAACGAAAACCTAAAGTTCTTAATCATCGAATATCTTGAAACGATCCAATTGCTGTTTTATATTGGCATTTTGGGAATGGACGTAAACATTATTGTATCCCGTGAAAAGGAAATAATGCGGTCGGTAACCAGAAAGATCAGTTTTATTGTTAACAGACGTGGCCACAGGCGAGGCACTTGGCGCCCCACGATGTCTTGAAAGCTAGTTTGAGAATGGTCAAAAGCAGCGGGAACCTGAGGCCTTTCATCCAAGTTCGGTGTAAAACTTTGAATCCTCGAGAATGAGTCATAGTCACAGGGTAAAAATTTTAAGGAAATCAAAAACATTTGCTCATAGACTTCTGCGAAAAAACTTTTGGAAGTAAAGTAAAATATTATTTTCCATGTTTACCGAATGTGCATAAGCTTTGCACGCACGATTGTTCAAGAAGTTAAGCGTTTTCAAGAATACTTTGTTTACATGTTATTGTCAATAGATGAGCAATGCAAATAAAATTTGCTTTTCATTAAAACAACGAATATTTTGCTAAATATCAGAAATAATATGTAAATAGCTTCTAGTTAATTGGACGACATGATTTTCATACAGGAAATCAAATTCTGAGTTAAAAGTTGATATGAATAAAGGACAAATTTATATAAAAGGAACTATATAAATTCATTTGAAAATCTACAGCTTAATAATATTCGTAACAGTTTCGATGCAGATATACATAAATTTCTCGCATGTGATTAAAAATCATTGATAAATTTCAGCTTCATATATGTGATCTTCCGAATAATGATTAAATTATTTAAATTTGCGAAAAATAACAGGATTAAATTTTCCCAATTCGCAGAGTTTTTAAACAGGGAAAAAATTAAAGCAACAAATATATAGAGTATGAAATTAAAATGCTGTTGAAAAAACTATTTTTTTCATACTCTTCTTTTTTCATGTCTATGAAAATGGATAACAAGTGTAAAATATCAAGATATTTTGAATTCATAAATTTCTTATGCTGCCTAATTTTCAATTTTTAATTTTTCTGTAAAAACGTAATAGTGGACAAATGACTCATTTGGTGATCACTCAGAAGGGATTCCATTTGTGGCGTATTTAGGTATCCGAATCTTGCAATAATCCCAAGGCCTTTTCATTTCTTCCAAAGAAAAGCAATTAAGCATTAACGTATTACTAGATAAGATTATTGGCATTTACTAATGCTTGTTATCTAGTGGTCTTCTACTGATGTCATGCACTTTTCAGTTCTCACTATAACTGATATTCGGTAACGCGCATATCAATTACTTAGGGCCCTCGAGGCCCCTTAAGTAATTAATTAAAGAGTTCGGGTCCATGTGTTGTTAATTATTTTACATGCGCTCGAAAATAAGTTTGATTTTCCATTGACTCATTTTTATCCTAAATTTTCTATAGTATCACTCTGCTTTATTGTAAATCTTGTACAATATCATAGATTGTTGCAATATGTGAAGGTGGGGGTTCGCGAGAGATTTTGGTCTGTGTGCCTGACAAATATCCTCTTTATGACGCCTGTTTTAGGCGGTGAGAAACATGGAAAATGTTCAAGCAAAAAAGCGGATTATGTCGCCCCAAATTTGTATCCTTTATTATTATTATTATTATTGTATCCGTGTTTACATGTTTGTAAAATTAATAAAATTTATAAAACAATTTTCTTAAATAAAAATCATTAAGTGACTTTTCTCTTCTTTCACTTGAAAGAAACAGTTCATCACCAACGACATTTAACACCTACAATACGAATAATTCGTGCATTTTAGGGAAAAAAATTAGCACGCTCGCAAACGTGTCCTAACATCATCATAATTCTGTTGCTATTCTAAATATGTACAATCGCATTTGTAACGCGAATAACATGTAGTTTTTTTACCCCATGTCCAAATGTTATGGAAGATACCAATATTGCACATAGAAAGCTACATACTATTCACATGGTTGTTCTAGTAGAAAGTTCATGACACGTTTCATGAATGTACTGCAAACACAAATGATTAATGCGAAATGAAAAAAAAAAAAAAAAAAAAAAAAAAAAAATCGACATAATTTCATCTGAAAAAATATGCAGGAACTTTTAAATATTTTTTTGAAATTCTAAATAACTTACATTTAATAAGCAGAATACAGTTTTTAAGTAACATTATTTTATCTATTTTTGAAATACAAGCCTTACGAACTGTCTTTACAGTACATATTTAATGAAAATGTTTTCTATAACTAATACTGCGGCAAAATAAAAGATATTGAAGTATTTATGGAAAATGAATAATTTGACGGTTGCCTGAAACCTAGGTAATTAGTATAATTGTAATGTGAGTAGCATGTACTTTATAGCACACGCTCCAAATGTTTTAACGAAGAACATGGTACAACACGGCAGTTTTATATATTAAAATGTACAGAAAAATACAGGTGTAACAAGCACGTCATGTAGAATGCGCTTGATAGCATGCAGTGAGCCATCCGAAAATTACCAATGGATGCTCTGAAAAGAACATCCTAAGAAACACGGTGTAATTAGCTTTAGCGTGTCATGTATAAAGTAATTTATACCACATTTTTTTTTTTATTAACGTGCTTCGCTCTTAGGCACTACACGGAAGGGAGATGCCTTCCTGGAGGGCTTCCTAAGGAAAATTGGCTCGTATACACGTTACACATGGGGAAAAACCACGAAAGCGCCCATGCAGCCAGCCCGTTCGCGGGAATCGAACCTCGGACCGAACTACCAGTATCTAGCGAGTTTACCGCTCGGCCGCTGGGGGCCTATAGCACATGCTGAGAACGTTTTGAAAAATACCAGTATTGTATTTCTAAATGTACGTTATAAGAATATAGTTGTAACACACACTTCTTCAGCACATCATGCAGAACGTACTTTATAGTATGTCTGGGAACGTTTCGAAAAAACCAGTGTTGTACTTTAAAATGCATGTCCGAAGAACACGGTTATAATACGCACAGCTTTACCACGTCCTGTAGAACGTACTTTAGCACATGATCAGAACGTTCCAAAAAGTATAAGTGTTGTACGTTGAAATATGTGTTCTGAGAACACTGTTATAATACGCACCTCTTTAGCACGTCGTTTAGAACGTTTTTCATAGCACATGTTGAGAACGTTTCGAAAAGTACCAGAATGTACGTTGAAATATACGTCCTAAAAACACGGTTATAATACGCACCGTTTTAGCACGTAATTTAGAACGTTTTTCCCAGTACATGTTGAGAACGTTTCGAAATGTACCAGGATTGTACGTTGAAATGTGCGTTTTAAGAACACGGTTATAATACGCACCGCTTTAGCACGTCGTTTAGAACGTATTTTCTAGCACATGTTGAGAACGTTTCGAAAAGTACCAGTGTTGTACGTTGAAATATACGTCCTAAGAACACGGTTATAATACGCACCGCTTTAGCACGTCGTTTAGAACGTATTTTCTAGTACATGTTGAGAACGTTTCGGAAAGTACCAGTATTTTACGTTGAAATGTACGTCCTAAGAACACGGTTCTAACATAAACAACTTTAGCACGTTATGTCGAACGTATTTTATAACTCAATCTGGGAACGTTTCAAAAAACACGATTGTTGTACGTCGAAATGTACGTATTAAATACACGGTTGTTACACGCACCACCACTTTAGCACGTTATGTAGAACGTTCTAAATACACCTAACACCGTTATAGAACGGTATGACACGGACTCTGAACGTTTTCGGAACGTTCCGGTGCTGCTTGGGGTCGTGATAGAATTGTGGATTTTAGATTATAATTATATCAGAAAAAACTGATAATCCACCCAAAGAATTTGCAATTCAGGTTGCACCCAAACACTTAGCAGATGAATGTTTAAATTTCTCGAAGGTCGGGGTTCGCTCAGAATATCATGTTATGAATCGAATAATAAGATGAAATGCTTACTAGCAAGTGTCAGTATTCGATAGAGGCAGAATCGCTGCCTATCCAGAGTGTGGATTATCGTTCCATGATATCGCCGGTCGCACTGGACGACAACCAACCACTGTCATGCGGATATGAAATTAATGGGTTACCGAGGGTCATACTGAACGGCATGCAGAATCTCAACGCCCTTCCTTGAATGTGGCCCGAGAGGACAGATATGTATTGGGATCCACCCTGCAAAGCCGTACGACCACATCATGGACCATTAGTCAGGAAATGGGCATGTTTGCAGCACGCCAATATCCGCTCGTACGCATTTAGACGACGCAGGAGTACACATTTAGACGACATCTGAAGACTTCGACATTTGCAACAGCGCGGACTATCAGCACGACGACCATTACTTCGGTTTCCCTTGAGAATGCAGCACAGAGAGAGAGAGACGGCAAGATGGATACAGGAGTGAAACAATGTCGTTTTTCAGACTAGTCCCGTTTCTAAGGGCAGTATTTTGATGGCTGTATACGTATCTGGAGGCTGCGAGTACACCGCACGTCGCCTGCTTGCATTGGATATCGGAATAGGGGCCCTGCACCCGGTGGGATGGTCTGGGCAGCCAATCGGGTACACCACACTCGCATCTCTGGGTCGGATCGACGGTAATTTGAACGCTGATCGAGACATTTTTGAGTCTTACGTCCAGTGGTTGTGCCCTATCTTCGAGGCCCACCATCTTCCGACAGGATAATGCAAGACCACATGTTGGACGCCGTGTTCTGACATTCCTCGACACACAAGGTATTCGATTGCCGTCCTGGTCTGCACTGTCTCCAGATCTGTCACCCATTGAAAACATCTGGTCATGAATGGTCTGGTCTTGTCCCTCTCCAGCTAATACGGTTGATGAGATGTTTTGTTTTGTTTTATACGGGCGCAGCCCTTCCGCCTGGTTTGTTGAACCTTAGGAAGAAAAGCGGGTGCAACTCTTCCAACAACAAATGACGCGAGCCGGCCCTGTCCAAATAAAAACAAAATCAATTTAGCAACTTAAAAAAATAGGTTAGTAAACTAAAAAGAATAACACTGCCCATAAAAACACAAAAACATTTAAGCTGTCCATGCACCTTTGCATACAAAGTCTTTCTCTCCCTTTAAGGGTAGTTTCCATAAATTGAGCGCTTTCAGTATGTTAGCTCGGTCAGTCAGAGATACCGATCACATGTTTATGAGAATTGATGACTTTCATAATGTCTTGTGCAAATTTTACTCCTTTTTTATAATTTTGAATCATTTCTCTTACATTTCCGATTCCATGTAAGGCTCTTACCCCCCCCCCCCCCCCCCCCCCGCCCGGTGAGTGTACAACTTTCAATAAAATGAATGCAATCACCGGCAGTATCACATTTAAGACATAAATTTACCCCATGGAGGTGGAATCTCTGTAAGTACATAGGAAAGCGTCCATGCCCTGTTACTAATTGATTATAGTCTTTATCGCAAAATATAGGCATATTCTTCTTAATTATTATATTTGACAAGGCCTCTGATCTTCTAGAGACACATTCCATTGATCAGACCAGGTTTTATATATGTGATCTTTCATTTTGCTAATTGTAACTTTTTTAGAATGTTGTAGATCACCATCAGAGATCCCATTCCCCAGGGCAGCCTCCTTTGCCATTGAATCCACCCTCTCATTCCCAATGATACCGATATGGGCCTTTACCCAATGAATATTGATTGACATTTTATATTTTAAATTCATATAATCATTTTAAATTTTATTCATGATATCATTTTTGTGGTCCGGTCGAGAGAGAGCGACGAGTGCTGAATAGGCATCCGAGTATATATGAACTGTACATTTATAGATCAAATTGGATTTAATCCATTCCAAGGCTTTATAAATGGCATATAGCTCTGATTGATAAACTGAATTATGTTTGTCTAGTATGTATTTTTGATAATGGATTCCCAAACCATAAAAATATACTACAAACGCACATCCCACACCTCCCTCGAAACCGGACCCATCTGTATAGATTTCATATTCGCTGGTAGGCAATACATTGCAATCAAATAAAATACCATGTATCTGTCTTGGATGAATCGAATTATTGTCAATTTGGGCAAATGCGTTGCTCCGGTTGATGAAGTGTGTCATAGGTTTGAAGCAGTATTGAATGAGTTGCCCGTTTCTGTCATCCAAGCCCAGTTCGACTCCATGCCTAATGGCGGTAAGAGCTGTTTTAGCTGGCAGCGGTGGCAGCTGGTTTTACTAACTTCGCCCCTTCTAAACTCCCGAGCTGCTTACAAATTTAGTCATTTTGTCTTTATGCCATACTGTTTACGTACAATAAATACCTTTTTACTCTTTGCATTCCTTCATGGTGTTGCAATTTTAATGGCCAGCAAAGTGCTTTATTTTATCAAAAGCGCTTTAAGGGTTTTAAGACTTCACCTGTAACTTAACTGTCGATTGAACCGTTGTTCATTTAAAGCCCGTAACTCAGAGTAGCATCAGGAAAGTTTTTCAAACGGTTGGTAGCGTGAAAAATAGTTCCATAGCAATTTCTTGTAATCATACCATTTTGATCAAAAATAATGATGTACGAGGCAGTTAGAATGTCAAAGAGCGCCGAAGAAGAGGTTTCAGTAAGCAACGAGTGACAGATGAAGGTGAGTGGTAAAAGAAAGAGCTGAGCTGTTTCAGGAAGTGTTCGCTTTGATAGCAAATGGTAGATGTAATAGATCTGAAACTGATGTCACAAGCAAGCATTAAAAAGCGACCTTAACAGTTGGCTGGAAGTGCAAGAGATCTAGGGCGAGAGATTGGCAGCGAAAAAGGGGAGACTCTTTCCATTGGCTTACGAATTTTAAAGGAATGACCGAATGAAAAATCTGGGGTCAATAGTATGAGAAACAGATGTATCAAACGGAAAGAGCTTTCAAGGAATTGTTCACAACATCAGAGTAAAAAACCATGATGTTTTGTGTAACGAAATCATACATTTATCTTCTTCAATTACTGAATAAGGTTTTTGGAGGTATGTGTATTATAAGATCCTTTTTACATTGGTCAGTGATTTAAGTTTTAAACTGTGTAATTAAATTTTTGAATTGGTTTCAGTGTTCTTTCCTACATGGCAGCATATTCGTTTTTCCTTAACCTTCATTGTAAGACTCGTGGCCGTTCTCGAAATGTTTCTTTTTCTCTTTCTAGTTGCGGTACTTCTGTTTTTCTGTTTTATTTAGTCGCATCTTAAGATTTTTTTTAAATGGCCGGGCGCTTTTAATAATAACTACTAGCCTTGCGCCACTATAACGGCCGGAAGTGATGGTCATTTCATTATGGAAGCACTTAATAGGTGGCCGCCTATGAAGGGACATTTACAACCATGTTTTCTCCGGGATTCGAACTCATAGCTACGGACGTCAGGTTAACTAACCACTTTTATGGCTGGGCGGCATCTTAAGAAGATATTACTGAATTAGTAAAAATGTTTCTGCTAAAATAAAATCTACGTCAAATGAACGTTGATTTTCTTAAACTTAATTTTAATTGACATGTCATTTATATTTATTCCTATAACTCAAATGTTTAAATTGCGTGTTTCAAAAGCCTTAAAATGTTTCATTTTTACTCTGTTTGAAACCACATATGTACGGTTTTACAATGCAGAACAAGCCCTATCTTCTTGTCCTGCGTTGCATTAAAATCGCAATTTGTAAAAAGTTCATATTGTTTCGAATGTTGTATTTAGATGGGTAATGCTAATAGAACTATAATTAAAATTGTTGTATTTCCTCATGCAGTGCAGCGCGAGACAAATTTTAAGAGAAAGCTATGCTTGAAAAGTTAAAATACAGGAGCACGTGCATTCGACGTTGAGTAAAAGTTTATCTCGGTAATTCATATTTAAATTGAATAAATGTAATTGGCTGTAACCGTAATTTCAGGCTTTTTGCTTTCCATAAATCTCGAAAAGTACAAATTACTGGAAAGATCTCGCGCGGCGGTTAAAGACTATCTAAAGCCAAGGAGAGACAGCTCGGTTGTTTAGTTAGTTGTTGCGAGTTTGGTTCCGCGAGAACTGAAATATCTGAATTAGCTTTCTCTTTACATTGCGCTGTAGTTTAGCGATTTTAGTATAGATGTATAACTAGTGATTCTATTGTTTGACATTGTAATCACCTGTAGGAACATATCTGAGGAAAATTCCAGCGTTATTATATTTCTTTTGATAAGAATAAATTTTATTAACCTTATATCGGACTTGTGCATTCAATCATCTAAAGGCGAGTTCTAATCCTACTTCCACTCCTGATGACCATTTTTCTGCAATATAATTTTGTATTTTCGCTGATATAAAGCCAAGAAAATAAGACGAGATGACGTAAATATTATAGACATACATGAGTTTCTCGAGAGCCTTACTCGAGAGCTTTTAACGAACGATTTAGAAGAGCTAAGCAAACAGGTGTCTAAACAAGACGCAAGGGAAAGTGAAACTCTTTCTGTACTGACGGTTATGACACTAATAGAGAAATGAATGAAGACGCTAGTGCTATTTCCAGGTTATAAGAGATCGGAAAAAACTTCAACCTGAAATAACAACTTCAACCTTATGTAAAATGGCACAAATATTCATAAAATTCGGGGGAGAGGAATTCAATTAGAAATAGAATGCTTCATTAGTACTACCCTCTAGGAGGTATTAGAACACACAAAAATAAAAAATCAAAGAAGTAAACATTTAGAATGCGTTTTAAACGTTTAAAAGTTTTAAAATGTAGAAGAACGCTTGAGGCGCGTTACGGCTGCCCTGCAGAAGTTTCCCTTGAACGCGCTAGACGCGCTATCAACGAAGAAGAGGTTAAAAAAGGAACTGAAACCCTTTTACAGCCGACAAATGAAGTAAAATATTTTCACAATCACTGTCAAACAGACAGAATAAAAAAAAAATCTGAAAGCTTTCAGATTTTACATTACGCCCAAAGGGGCCTTCTTGTAGCGTTTTATGTGTTACTTTATTTATTAAATATGTTCTTCGCGCTTAAACCATATAATTCAATTCGACGGCAATATCGCAAAATAAATTTTAAATGACCATATCTTTAGAATTTTCGATACACAATCTCGCGCGCTGGACATAATTTTTTTTTTTTTTCGTGCAGTGTTGCCATTGCTAGCTTTGAAATCGTCGAGTTACTTAATCAAAAGCTCATAAATGTTTTGCAAAATGTGAAATATCTAATAAAAGAAATTCCAAATTAGGGTTTCCAGATGCCCGAATTCGGCAGAGGATTACGTTATTCAAAATGGATGGCACTAGGTATCGTTGTTTTATCACATTGCGAGAAACGTACATACATTCATACAGATTCTTCATTATTTAATTTCTTTAAATATAACACAGGGCGATAATGCTTACACATTAAAAAGTGATTCTCCGTTTATAATGGCAACAATCTGAAAAGTGAACTGCCGTTTATATTGAATCTATGAGTAATGCCAAAAGGAAATTAATATCTCTTCTGCGCTAACGCACTTTGGACTAAAAATCTGAAAGCTTTGATATTTTACATCACGCCAAAAGGAACCTTTTTGTAACGTTTTCTGTGTTACCTTTATTTATGGAATATCACGTTCTCCGCACTTACAACATAATATTCAATTTAACGGCAATATCGCAAAATAATTTTAAAATTAGCATATATTTAAAACTTCCGATAAACATTCTCGCGCGCTGGAGATAAAAATGTTTTTCCTCCTCCGTACAGTGTAGCATTGCTCGCTTTGAAGTCGTTAGATTCGTTAATATTTTCTTAAAAGTTATTCGTTAAAGTTCATTCAACGAATAAAGTTAATATTCCGGAAGGTAAGTTAAAGGCCTTCCGGAATACATACCCTGCTTGTCCTAGGAAAGAGTAGTGTCCTTTGAGTTCAGGGATTAGATTGAGAGCTATGGACCGAGTCGGGAGCTGTACTTAAGTGCTCTGCCGTGAAACTGTCTTCACCATTACACCCTGAAGACTCTGTTGCTGATCATTTCAGCGTGTTTGTCGTAGTTTTTCGTTTAAACGCGTCTTTGGAACAGTCCTTTGTAATGCTGCCCATTGGCGAATCAATTTTTTTTTTTTTTTTTTGTTTTTGATTCTTCATCAAGTGTCGTCATCGGATACTCCAAAACCCCGAACTCGTAGAACGCAACGTGTTCTTTAAACGAGAAGAAAAGAGGCTTATTATTATACATTATTGTTTCATGTTAGATCTATGATTGTAAAAAATCCTAGATCTCCTGGTGTAATTCTTACGAAATATTTCTGGGATTATTGTCAAATATAAAGGCTTCCTTGGAAATTGATCCTTCTCAGAAGGAACCGTTGTCGCATTTTCCAACAGTAACTCTCACATATTATAAAAAAGTGATATATTCATAATGAATAAGCAACACAGTACAGACGGATGGCAAAAAGTCCAACAAGTAAGAGTGTAAACACTTTCAATCATTTATTGCCAGCAACACTGCGTCCCCTGCCTACGCTTGTTGTCGAAAATATATTACAATTAATCCGTTGTAGACGATGATGAATCGCATTCGATGGCGATCCATCACATACTGCGGCGCGAAGAAGAAAAGAATTATGCTATCCATTAATAAAGAGGGATCGAGCAATATTTCTTTGATGTTTTTCATTGTCTTCTGGGAGTTCTCATGTTCAATTATACATCTAAACATTTTTAGTTGATATATTCATCATTTCTTAAATTATAATGGAATATTGTGTTTTCATAAAGTTCCTTTAATGATGTGTATTCTAAAAAGCGATCTATGCGTCTTTAAAATGCAATTTGTGATAACCTATTAAATATCCCAATCTAAATATTTATTTCACGTTTTATAAATCTAATTTTCATGTAATTTCCAGAGTTGCTAAAAATGTTTCATTGAAAAAACATCAATTGTATAAATTTTACATTTAAAAAGGAAGTATCTATGCCTTGTGTAATAACCCGGGAAAAAAGTGAAGAAGGAATTTATGAACACAGATTTCTGTTTCAAAAAAGGAGTAGAACATTCGACGCTTTTTCAGTATCAAAATGTAATTCCAATTTCTTTTAGTTATTGCCATATATTTTGCACAACAGAATGAGATTAGAAATGTTCACTTAATGATTATTAAAACTAAGGGATATAATTAAATAAATTAGCTATGCAATAAAACTATATCAAAACAAAAGAATGAAAAATTTCCGTTTTTTTATATTTTCATTATTGGAAGGTATCAGCTTGAATTACGGAAAAAAGATGCATTTAAAACCATTTTAACCTCCTAAAACATTAGTTTTCGCTTGAAATTAAAAATAATTATACTTAATAGTACAAAATTTTTAAAATAGTGCAGTCCACTAGGAAATAGTTCTATAGCTCGTTCAATAGTTCTATTTCTATTAATTTAAAGCTACTAAAAGGAAATCAGAGTTAGTAATTTTCAAATATATGTTATCGGAACCATAAGTACAAAAACTTCAGGTTTCTAATTTATTTTATTAATTTGTTGCGTTCTTTTTAAAATTTATTATGTTAAATTTTACTTCCTTGTACGAAGTGAAGAAAGTATTGAGGAAACGAAAAATTTCCGTTATCATATTTCAACGAAACTGAAATATTTTCGCGTGGCATCTACATAACAGAATAAAGGACGTAGTTTCTCAAAATGGATTTAACATTAACATTAATCTTGTGTAACAGCTTTTTTTTTTTCGTGATGTCTGTACGTCGTATGTATGTATGTATCTCACATAACTCAAAACCGAGTAGCTTGAGAACGTCGAAATTTTGTATAGGGGACTAATATGTATAACACGTAGTTGTGCACCTACCATTTTGGTTGCAATCGGCAGCGCCAAATATATACAAAATCACATATATTATAGGCTCAGTCTGTTACTCGGCTCGGTGAGCTGTTTTTAATTCTTATATGTTGCTAAATTTGCATTTTTCGCTTTAAACCTGATTGAATTATGCTGTTCTTATGATCCGGCTAAAGTTTTTATGCCTTTAGTTAATCTGCAGGCAATAGCTGTAGAATTATCAACAATTTAAAAAAGTTCTTTAAGTACTACTAAGCCTAAAGAAGTCACTATTTCCTTACATTTGAAACTCTTAATAGAACAGTGAATTCAGTTTCTGCACCAATTTCAATGCCTTTTAGACGAGTGGGACAGAAAGTAAATTTTCAGTTTTGTGAATCGAAACATTTGTGTTCGAAAAAAGTGGCAATTTGCCCACAAGGGCTATTAATTTCATTTTGAAATTTTGCGTCGTTTCACTATAAAACGGGGTTTCACTTTTCAAATTGTTGCCACCCAATATTAGAGCCCCGCATTGTATTTCAAGAAATTAAATAATGAAGTACCTGCATGAAGGTAGGTATGTTTTTCGCATTGTGATAAAATAAGGGTACCTACAGCCATAAAATTTTCAATAACGTAGTCCTCCACTCCAACATGTTCATCTGGAAGCAAAAATTTGGAATTTAATCTTTTATCTTAAAAAGTATTTCTCCCACATTTTCCTTTGTGTAACGTGTATACGAGTCAGTTTCCCTTAGAAAGTCCTCCACGAAGGCATCTCTCCCCTTAGGCAGATAGCCCTAGTGTGTTTTGCCATAATTAAATAAATCAAACTAAACCAAACCAAACCAAAACCCACCTTCTTGGTGAGTCTTCGTGCTGTAGTGGTCTGCACGCTGAACCGGTATTTCAGAGGTCCGTAGTTCGATTCCCGGCGGAAGCGGTTGCTAATTTTTCATCTCTGCTGCTTTTCCAATTTCTTCTTTTTATATATAAACATATTCAAACTCAGGAATTGCGTAGATGATTGCGTAAATGATCCGTAATGACTAGGAATTTAGACGCGAAGGCAGATTAAGTCTTCAGTTTTATTTTCAGCTACACACAAGTCGGCACATTAAATGTGACTGTTCCAAAAGGATTACATTTTTGATAACTTTGTAGCAAGAAACAAGAAGCAGACAGACATCAGCGTAGCTAGGCCAAAGCGTAGAAAGCAAGTGCGTAATGTTGAGGATGAAATCTTAAGTCAGAGAGTTAGTTTTGGTTCTCAAATCATTTTGCTTGGATAGTTAATATTACTGTAAAATGATTATTGGCTGCTTGAGTTTAAGTTCAGTTTACATCACCAGAATTACGTAAGCGTCATATGACATACATTTTTTCTCGAAATGACGCAGTGGAGAGAGGGGTTACTATTTTTGGAATAGAGAAGGGAAATTTACGTTGCTATCTCGCAGAAATTGTTCGATTTAAAAAAAGAAACTAAAACTAAGACGGGTTTGAATACAAATCAAGACAGTCTGTCCTTAATTGCTTAAGATTTTATGTATTTACTTAAAAAGCAGCTGGATATGTCATAAGGGAAAAGAAACATTCTGAATGATTTGCCATTTGATTGGATTTTCTTCTTTAAAGTTCTGTAAAGTTTAGAGATGAATCTTAGGGCTTCGAAGAAGCTAAAGAAGAAGAAAAGGAAGAAAGTTTCGAAAAGTGTGTTTGCAGTACGTTTCTAGTGATCAGGAAAGTATTCCAGTTGAATAAAAAATTTAGAAAAGAATTCTCGAACCCTTCCGCCAATAAAACATATGCTTGTCAAAATATTTGAGTTAGTTGTAGGAAAAAGATTTATTTATAGAAACTGTTATATTATTTTTATGTTCATTTTTACAACTACTATCTACTTGTCCTTACATAATTGAAGAAAATATTTAGGAAGCGGAACATTTTTATTTAATCCTCTGCATTTCGAAATTCCTTTCCGTTATGAGGAAAAAACAGATATTGTGTACTGTCGTATCTGATAACTGAATCTTACACGTGAGAAAATCTCTTAGTACTCTTTGCTTACTAAAATCTTGAAAGTTTTCCGAAAAAACAATCGTTCATTATTTATTTTTATTAATTTGTTCACTTCTGCGAAATGAGACCACCGGCGGCCGAGCGGTAAAATCGTTGAACACTGGTAGGTCGGTCCGAGGTTCGAGTTCCGCGAACGAGCTGGCTACTTGGCCGTTTTCGCAGTTTTACCCATTTGTAACGTGTATACGAGTCAGTTTCCCTTATAAAGTCCTCCACGAAGGCATCCCTCTCTTTAGGCAGATAGCCCTCGAGTGCTTTGCCATAATCTTACAAACCAAACCATTTTTGCGAAATACACATTGCATTAACAAATTTCAGAATTAAGTTTAAAACAATTAGAGTTTAAAAATAAAAGTGCTATTTGCCTTTCAGGCATGTATACATTACTTCTAATGCTTTTATATCTCTTACCACGTTCCAAGTAAAGATTCACTAAATACAGCCTCACTAAAATCTAGTTGTCGACATTTCGTCGCCAGTTGGGTTTGTCTTCTCTCTCCCCACTCGCCCTATAAATAGGGAAGAATATTTGCAACTTTAACCTTCTCCAGAATCAGGGGTGAAGATATTTATTATCCCTATCCCAGCAGCCGAGTGGAGAGGATTGTTGAACACTGTTAGTTCGGTCTGGCTTCAGGCCCGAGTCTGGCTTCAGGGCTGATTGCATTTCTCTTCATGGTTTCAGTTTAATTGGCTGTTACGTAAATAAAAATCAATTTCCTTTAAAAATTCCTCCGTGAGGACTATAAAGTATTTTCTCCCTCCTTTCTGAATGCCTTCGGGGTATAACGGTAGCACACTCGGTGCGTATTAGAGAGGTCCAAGTTCGAGTCCCGACGAGGACATTACTCATTTTTTACATCTCCAGCATAAAATGCTTAAGCACTCTAAAGTGGCGCCCGAACGAAAAGACAGTGGCTCATCATTCTTCTCCACCAAGATTTGGTGATTGAGTCCTCTAATCGCCCTTTAAATGGGAGAGGATATAAGGCATTTTCTCCCTCCTTTCTGAATGCCTTCGTAGTGTAACACACTCGGCGTACATTCTAGATTTCCAGGATCGAGTCCCGGCAAAGGTATTGTCAATTTTCACGTCTTTCAGTATAAAATACCTAATGACTCTACAAGACATCCAAAAGTGCAGCTGTTTATCGTAATCAAATAACTAATTTATTGTCTTCGCGATCCAAAAAAGGTGCTAGCTTTCAGAGGTACATTGCGCAAGGGGAAAAATAAAGAGGGACATTTCCATATCTACCGTTCTACTGGGCGGATTAACGAAATTCAACGCCTTTCATAACGAAATATAGTGCCTTTCATATGTCGAAAGTGCGACTTAGGAGTATATTTTAAATTTATATACAGTTTTGTTGTAATATAGGTGTTTTGAAACAAAATCGGACATTTTCTGCTGAGCTGAGATGTTGTCTCCCTGGCTTTTACAGCTTTTTAACCACGCGAGATCTTTTTAATAAATTCTGCTTCTCGAGATTTCTGGAAAGCAAAAGAGAGTGGAATTACGGTTGCAGCTAACATAGTAGTCAATTACATTTATTCAATTTCAATATAAATGACCGAGATATCCATTTATTTAATGCTAAATGCAAGTGCTCTTGTATTTTTATCTTCGGCATAGCTTTCTCTTAAAATTCGTCACGCGCTGCATTGCACGTAGAAGTTAAACAGCTTTAATAATAATTCTACTAAAATTAGCTATCTAAATACAAAATTCGTAACAATATCCAAAAAGGGCCTTAAATCCGATTTTTATATATTATGAAGTTCGCTGTAGTTGTATTGGGTCTGAAGCAAATTACAGAAAAACAGAGGGTCCGTTCCTTATGTCTGGGGCCTCAGACCAAGATATCCACAAAGTTCTTT
The DNA here is from genome assembly GCF_010614865.2 of Stegodyphus dumicola. NCBI lineage: Eukaryota > Metazoa > Arthropoda > Arachnida > Araneae > Eresidae > Stegodyphus > Stegodyphus dumicola. Next base: position 64,488 of record NW_023314421.1, read on the forward strand.
ATATTATCGAATTTATTGTAAGACAATTCTTTATTGTCTTACATTAAATTCCAGACGAAGGGTGAGGGATGATGATGTGACTCCCCAGTATTTTATTGGAGGGTTTCACTCGACAAAGGAGGACGTGGTGGTTTTATTAACCATAACCGTATGGTGCCCACGTCCTCCGTTTAAAAAAAGTTCTTTATATCCGATTTTTATATGTTTGGAAGTTCACTGCAGCCGTATAAAACAAAATTAACAGTCTGTAGAAAACTGGATGGAAGAGAAAAGGTCTTGATTATAATCGGGTGTTCGTTATGAGCCGTATTAGCTATTGTGATTTGGGACTGTAAAAAAAAAAAAAAAAAAAAAAAAAAAAAAAAAAAAAAAAAAAAAAAAAATTGGAAGTCAAAGGACAAACTCGAATTTTATGCATTCTAAACTTTTGAATAATATATTACAAGGTATTTCTCTGGCCTTCTTGACATGCTTCGTGGTGTGGTGGTCTGCACGCTGTACCCGTATTACAGAGGCCTGCGGTTCGATTCACGGGAAAGGCGTTGCTAATTTTTCATCTTGGCCTACCAGCGGCCGAGCGGTAAAGTCGCTGAACACTGGTAGTTCGGTCCGAGGTTCGAATCCCGCGAACGGGCTGGCTGCGTGGGTGTTTTCGTCTTTTTCCCCATGTGTAACGTGTATACGAGTCAGTGTCCCTTAGAAAGCCCTCCAAGAAAGGCATCCCTCCCCTTAGGCAGATATCCCTAGTGTGCTGTGCCGTAATTAAATATACCAACACCATTTTTCCTCTTGCCTGTTTCCAAAAAAATTACCTAATATCTCTATAGTGGCGCCCGAACTAAAAATGTGGTGGTTAATAATTCTCCCCACTTAGGATTTGGTGATTGGATCTCCTAAAAACCCCAATCGCCCTTTGAAAGGGGGTGTGTATAAGGTATTTCTCCCATCTTTTTGGCATGCCTTCGTGATGTGGGTGTCTCTACACGCTGAGCGCGTACTCCAGAGGCCCTCGGTTCGATTCCCGGCGGAGGTGTTCTTATTTTTCACATCTCTTGTTTTCAAAAAATAATTAATGTCTCTATAGTGGCGCCCGAACTAAAACAGTGTTGGATGATGATTCCTCCCTACCAGAATTTGGCGATTGGGTCCCCTAAAGACCCAGTCGCCCTTTAAAAAAAAGGTCCCACCTTCTTGGCATGTCTTCGTGGTGTGGTGGTCTGCTCGCTGGGCGCATGTTTCAGAGGTACGTGGTTCGATTCCCGACGAAGGCGTTGCTAATTTTTCATCTTGCCTGCTTCCAAAAAATCCTAGTGTCTCTATAATATAATTAAAAAAAGTGAAAATCAACGGATGCTTTTCTGAGGAGTATTCCAATATTATTTGTCGACGCGAAGTTTCATTAGCATTTACTGCGCTAGTATAAATTACAAACAGAACTTTTGAAGCCGCTTATTATATGCCCGTGCTGCTGAATTATTTTATTCATAATTATTATTAATTAAATGCCAGGTATTTGAAATAATAGTAAATCCTTTTAAAGAATATATAAATGAGAAGAAAATGGTATTTGTGATTGTCGTTAAATTAATTGCTTTCGAGATAATATTTAAAGGCAAAAATAAAACTATGACTCGTAAAATTTTTAGACTTCGAAAAATATCTGCAAATATTCAATTAAAAGAGAGTTTCGCAGCTTTGTTTAAACAATGAATCCAGTAAATTAACCGCAAGATGTATGGACGCATTAACATACACTTTAACAAAGAAATCATAATAACCTCTTTTCAAATACTTTCAGTTAGGTACGGAAGGGGACGAGTACTAATATTTATGCAACAGCTAGTTTGTTTTCACAGCGTTATTGCCACCAAGTGTATTATGAAAGGCATAAATATGTATTTTATATTTTGAATTATCGCTCTTTGTTCCACAGACAAGTAATCTGTAATCTTCGAGATAATTTTTAATTAGATATTCTTTCTCGAGTGGATTGGCTTTACCATGCTGATAAGAATTTAATTAATTAAAGTTTATTTCAGTATTTTGTAAAGAAGTGGCAAGGCATGAACTATTTATTCGAAGGTTTTTATTAAAATTTATTTCCATGGCTTCCTTTTCTTATTTTATTGAATGTCAAATAGTCACCAGTTTAAAACGTTTAATTTAAATACTAGACGTAACACTTTAAGAAAAGAATCTTACCCTATTAATTCCCTTTGCACGAAAGAAAGAACAACTTTGCAGTGCTATGCACAATTCTTCGACGAATATATTTCTTCCGATGAAGTAGGTAAAGATTTGGGAATGTAATTGAAATTGCTGAGAATTTTAAATAAGTAGCATTCATTTTTGAATACATTACTTTAAATTTTTTATATTGTTCCTACGCCGTTTAAAAGTAGCCTGAAAATAATTAACTCTTTAAAATGCGATGATTTATTTAAAAGCTTAAATAAGATTTTAAGTTCGTCATTTATTTAGGTAATTAGAATTTATAAGTAGGCAATTATTTCGTGCACTCATCCAAAATTATGCAAATTCTTGCAACATTTCCTTTAAAAACTTTTTTGGAAAAATTTTAGTTGTTGCATGTTTGCCAAAATATCTAACTTAAATAATATTTATGAGTTTCAGATAAGAACAAATTATAAATAATACACACGTTGCACAAAAATTAAGGTAAATAAAGTTTTGATGATAATATATTTATCTATGAAATATGAAATAGCTTTCATAATTCCATTAAATATTCTTATTTTAAAGAATTAACATATATCAGAATAATATTCTAAAGACTTAATTTATTAGAATAATATTATTGAATGACAGACTGACGATGGCATATAAAATGAAACGTTAAGATTGTCATTAATAAATGTTTGTAAGAAGTAGTAATCTTTAGTCTACAAGAAGTTTACGAGTATAAGAAAGGATTATGTTGTTTGAAAAAAGATGCTGATAATTAGCTGCTAGAATCCGTCTAACGGTTTGTTTTAGTTTGGTTTATTTGGTTATGGGAAAGTACACGAGGACTATCTCCCATACCTTCGTGGAGGATTTTTCAAGAGAAACTGGCTCGTATATACGTTACACATGGGGAAAACCACGAAAGTGCCCACCCAGCCATGCCGTTTGTGGAATTGGAACCTCGGGCCGAGCTGCCAATGTTCAACGACTTATAGTTTCGATGGTTAAATAGAGCCTTCTTCTCCAGTTGCGAGAATGAAAATGATGAGAGAGAAGCAAGCTTAACCTATAACAAGACACGAAACTTTTGAAAAGTTTCCAACTTTTATAAGATAGGACCGGTGCCTGCCGCTATTTTTAAGCTTAAATAAAGCATTTTTAAGTAATGCACTGTGTCAAGGATGTTAAAATTGAAAACAGAGAGATTCTCCAACTTATTCAAGGTACTATTTAAAAATGAAGTCGTCTGGCAAATGAAGGTTCTTGTAATATCAAAACATGCCTTAAAATCGCCAAAATTTACTTATTTCTATGTTGGTCGAATAAGTTTCTGAGTAATAATATATGATAATTTTCAACGAAATACTACGTCGTTGTTATTTTTTTTCCTAATGCGAAAAGGATGACTTGTGTAATGCACTGTAAGGAGAAAAATTATCAATATAAGGATCTGTAATATTAAAAACCTTTAATGAAACTTTTATTTTACACAAAGACTTTTATTTTACACTCCAGTTACTTTGCTTTTATTACAAGGTACCAGGAGTGGGCTCAGCCCGACCCACCTAACCAAAAATGTTGGTCTTATGGTCATAATTTCTTCCTCCTTCCGACATGTCTTCGGGGTGTAACGGTTAGCACATGGCGTGTGTTCGAGAGGACAGGTTCGAGTCCCGCTAAGGACATTGCTCATTTTTCACGTCTACCGCATAAAAATCGCCTAATGACTTTACAGTGGCGCCCGAACTAAAAAGTGGTAGATGATGATTTTTCACCACCAGGAATTGGCGAGTCGGTGCCCAAATCCCAAGTCACCCTTTAAAAGGGAGAGTATATAAGGTATTTCACCCCTCCTTTCAGCATGCCTTCGTGGTGTAACGGTTAGCACATTCGGCTTCTATTCGAGAGGTCCAGGTTCGAGTCCATTGCGAGGGCACTGAACATTTCTCGTTTCTCCTGCTTCACAAAATCCTAATGGCTCTACATGATATCCAGATCTTTCGTATCAGCTTTGCAGCCGCCATATATGAAAAAGCACAATAACTATATTATTTATAAATGCAAACACTAATTTCGTGAAAGGAAATAAAGGATATTAATAGTAAACGGAACTTAAGTTATAAAATTGAGTAGTTCCCTTTCATTCTCACATTTTGTTGCACATTTCCCTAAAATTAATCATAGAGGTTTAAGCAATTTTAGATTTATGTTTTTTAAAACGTTTTAAAAAAACTGTATATTTTCGTTGTTATCCTATATCTATATTTATAAGTGTTTAGCACATAGTAAGAACAATAACATTTTATAAAAAAATAATCAATGATTATACAGAGAAATTGCTACATCACCATTTACAAAATGTAATGCCTAATAATATCATTGCGCGCATACGGGTTCGTAATAGATTGAATGCACAAGCCCCATAAAAAGTTAATAAAATTCCTTTTTATCACAAGAAATATAAAAAACGCTGGATTTTTCCTCAAAAAAAAAAAAAAAAAAAAAAAACATTCGTACAATATCAAAATATCACACGGTAGTTATATTTTAAACTACTAAATCGTTAAATAAAATGCAATCCAAAGCGCAGAGAAATCCGATCTCACCGCGAATTCGCTACAGTCAGTAACAACAACCATCTGCAGATTATAAGGCTGCTCTGCATGAAGATTCATGCCTCAATGTACGTCCTGTGGTGATCCTCTTGCAGAGTCATTAGGATTTTTTTAGAGGCAGAAAAGATGAAAAATAGCAAACGCCTTCGCCGGGAATCGAACCACGGACCTCTATAATACCGGCCCAGCGTGCAGAACCGCTACACCACGAAGTCACGCTAGGGAAGTGGGAGAAATATCTTATATACTCCCCTTTTTAAAGGGCGACTAGGTTTTAGGGGACCTACTCGCCAAATCCTGGGTGCGGAGAATCATCATCCACAACTCTTTTAGTTCCGGCATTAGGTTAATTGAAAAGATGAAAAATAGCAAACGTCTTCGCCGGGAATCGAATCACGGACCTCTGGAATGCCAGCCCAGCGTGCAGAACCAGTACACCACGAAGGTACGCTAGGGAAGTGGAAGAAATACCTTATAGTCTTGGTACCCCCAAAATACTCCGAAAACTTACAGTCGAAAGACTTACAACATCTACCTACACTTATGAGCAAAATCAAAAGAATTTCTAATTATGTCCATTTTTTTCAAAACGCATTGGAGTAAAGGTGCTAATTATACCGCCGAAAAATTGTGCAAGCAGAGTCGAATACGTAAACTTAAATGTGCGTGTCAGCGGAGCTGTGATTGTGGAGGGTATGTAAGCGCACGAGGGGTTTGTGTGCTCGTACTCCTTTACAACATTCGCCATGTTTCTCGCGACAGTTGGATACATTTTACAAGCTATCAGGTAAAATAAGTAGCCGAAAACGTATGGATAACGGATTGACGTATGGACAAAACATTGTCGCTAAAGAAGAAGCAGGCCATTCACAAGTGCAATTGACTATTCGAAAAAATGTAAGGTATTTATATTTTAATTTTAATTAAAACACTTAACTCTATGAAAGCAAAGTGTTGTCGCTGCCGAAATTAAAATTCTTTTATCTTCCATTCACCAGAGTGTTGCCATTTACTAAAGCCTAAGATACTTTCAAATTTAATCTGGAAGGTTGTTAAATAATAAACTAACGATTTAAAAGCAATAAGAGTAATTCTTAAATATATTTTTTTTACTTTATAATGTGATTGATTTAAATAATTATGTATTAAAATCACGAGATGTTTAATTAGAAATATTGAATATTTTTATATGAAGGACTCATTAAAATTCATTTTATATTAATTAGCTAGACTCATCGAATTCATTATATACTTTTCCCTTTGTATGATAACTATTTTAGGCCTCTGGCCGAGCGATCCGGTAGTTTTTGAAGAAATAACGTAACGAATATAAAAATTGTATGGCAGACTCTACCGATAATTGGTACGCTGTTTCTAAATATCCTGCGATTTTGTTGTTGAAATGAGTTTTGTGGCATAACTGAGATGAATTTGATATTTAATAAATAAACTTAGCATATTAAAAATTAATGAAGAAAAGAATCGTATCCATATAAACATCTTATTAAGCAAACAGGAAAACAGAATATTGATATGATAAACTGAGAAAAGACTGAAAAAATATAAAATGTATGCCAACACTTAACACTTAACACTGTACCTGGAATTCTAAACATATACTGCTATTTAGGTTTTAGAAATATTGTGATTTTTGACTTTTAACTGCATGTGGCGTGAGTAAGTGCGAAGAAAATGACGCTTAAAACCCCTTAAGGACCAGAGCTGAGAGAACGAAGCGCAGTCACGGGACCGGACACGCTGAAATGGATCGTCGCCACCGACCCGCGCATCTTTCAGCACTTAGCCTAATTTGACAAAAAAAAAAAAAAAAAAAAAAAAAAAAAAAAAAAAAACGTATAGAATCAGTATTTTTTTATTATGACTTCAATTTTTGAAGTTGCTTATTTTAATGTACTTGTTTTAAATGTGTATTAAATATAAAGAATATCGCATTAATAGAAATAAATTAAACAGGCAAAATACTAAAATCATAACTATACACCCAGAAATAAATACTATAAACATGAAAAAAAAATTACAAATACGAAATTAAAAAAAAACCAAGAATTACGTACGGTAATTAAATTCAAATTTAAAAATTCTGCCGTGTGTGAAATAACTCAAAAGAAAGATCGACACACAGTCCTACATTGCATATTTCGCACTGAAAATACGTTGTTTGCTTTCGCTTTTACTTGGTTTTAGCACACGCAACGCATCTTCTCCTATCTTTGTTACCTTTTCCATCAACGTAAATTTTCGGAAACTGTCTTCCAGTTAGACGGAAAGGTGTAGTGTCAGGTGATTTTGCACAAATTTTTAAGTTTTTAAGAAAAGTCTCTTAGCCATGGATAACTGAATTGAATAGGACCCCAACACATGTTCCAAAACTTCTTCAAAAGTCACTCAGAAATATTTTATCCTCAAATCCCGTGTGACATCAGGTTTATATTAGAAAACTTCCTGTTTTTCTAAATCGAAAACAGTGTCCACGATGACCGGAAAGTGATCAACTGGCCCCCACTGACGGGATATCCGTTACTGATCACTTCCAATATAAACATTATATTTAATTACAGTATATGTAAAGTAAATACATTATATACCAAAATATAACGTCTGTGTCATTATATATAAAGACAATTAAAGGTATTATATGTAATGACCTATTAAATCGAGTAAGAAAAACAAAAACGCTGACTCTTTCCTGCGAAAAGCGAGCAAGACGCATTACAGGTCGAGAAAGCTGATAGTCTTCTGTAATAATGTTGTAATAAAAAGAAAATTTAACGAAATAAACAAAAACGCCTGTGCCCCTTTAATTCACAGGCGCACTTATAAAGAGCCGTGGTTTCTAGTTTGTTTATTTCAATAAATCTCTCAAAACTAGAAGCACAAAACAAACTAATGCCAGTACATGAAGGTTAAATACCGTATGAATCAACCCATTTGAAAACAATTACCACTTAGCTCCATTTACTGGATTTTAAAAATTCTAATAAATCGTTCCGTTTTAATGTCGCGTATACGCGACACTGGGCTCGTAGGAACAGAATCGTTGCGTCACGAATACGTGACGCTGGTCCTGAACGGATTAATAATATAGCTAAGGAGAGCAAGAGCAGGCTGGTTAGAGGGTTAGCGAGAGCATAAAGAGCACTAGCAAACTCTTTTGGAGCCAGTTGAAAATCTAAAAACCTAGCAGATTTTTTTCTCTTCCCTAATATTTTTTTTTTTTTTTTTAATTGGAGAACTGTAAATTTATTGTGGAGCCCTACGAAAATATTTTGTTTAGTGGCCCAAGAGTTCTAGTTAGGCCACTGAATTAATATTAAATTTCTGATCATTTTAAATCATAACTTTTCAACCATAAGCATAATGTAAATTCAGTGGAGATAACTGGCGTGTGTTTCGTATATTTATTTGATGTCCCCGCTCAATTGTGCGGTAATGCTGCTTGAAAGGTTAGAAGTCAATAATTTCTTTCCCGTTAATTTGTTGTTTGAATATTATCTCCGGAAAGCGTAATACTGTAAGAAGTATATAGGAATAATTAGAAGCATACATTAGATAACTTCTAGGAAGCAGGCAAGAAGAAAAGTTAGCAACCGCTTTCGGCGGGATTCGAACCACGGACCTCTGAAATACCGCCCAGCGTGCTGACCACCACACCCCGTAAGCATGCTAGGAAGGCGGGAGAAATACCTTATAACTGTTGACCCTTTATCTGTCTTATTGTTACTGTGATTTATCGGTTCCACCTGTTTGTGATGAGCAGGAGTGTCCTGAACATGATATGTTGAAAAACATTAAAACACTGTAAGCTTTGAACGAGATATCTTAGCTAGTCATGAAAAAATGTGAATTAAATTAAAATTTATATTTCAACAGTCAAGTCATGGATTATAAAAACCAACACATATGCCAAGTTCCGGCAAATTAATTTTAAACAGAGGTGAAAATTTGTCATCTCTAAAAAAAGGGATTTTTTACTTATATATTTTATTTTATTTCCGAAAATATATTTAAAATATTGGACACGAGAGAAACACGTGGATGTATGTTATGTACACACAGAATGAATCACCTAAATTTTGCAACTAAAATTTGCCGGAACTTGGCATATGTGTTGGTTTTTTATAATAGCGCTTATCCATGATCCGACTGTTGAAACATAAATTTTAATTTAATTCACCTTTTTCCCTGACTATGTAAGAGATCTCGCCCAAAGCTAATAATGTTTTAATGTTTTTCAACATATCATGTTCAGGGCATTCCTGCTAATCACAGACAGGTAGAACCAACAAATCAATTTCTGGAATAAAATGTATTATTGATGAGCTTATCTTAGGGAATCGACGTTTACATAAAGTTTCATAATTTGATCCCATACACGGATTTTAATAAATATTATATTGCGTATATTTCAACAGTTACATTTTTTCGAATAAAAAAATGCCTATTGACATCAGCAGAATAAAATAAGAGGACATTATAATGTCAAAACGTTTTTTGCAGGATTCTACTGTAATTAGTTTACAAGCTATCGTAATATCAAAGATGAAATAACTCCGTTTAAAGGCATGGTTACTGGTTACGATGTTCGAAAGTTCGTTTTAAGATCCCTGTTTCTCTAACTGAAACTGCGGTTGGATGACACGACATGAATGATTTGATCGTGAATGCGGCACCAACTTGCATTAAAATTTTTGGTGAAACTGGACTTTTCCCATAATTCGCTGTGAACATAGAATAACAAACGCGTGTAGAGTTCTTCATAATTAGAACTGGCCGAAGAATGCAATGACAGAACAATTTTGGAGGCATTGCAATACGAACGCTGAGACGTAAATTCGTAGATATAATAATTTCGTAGTATTTCAAAATGGATGGATGCATTACTTCAAAATGGATGGGTGCTTAGAGCGTCCATCCATTTTGAAGAAAAAGCAGTCAGCCGGATTAAATTCCTTTTTTATTTAAATTCCCATTTTTGTGGACACAATTCACTTGGCACTATACTTGTACCTATTAAAGAACATTTACAATTTTTAATATTATTGCCATAGAAGCGAATATAGTAGCTCTTACATGATTGCAGTAAAGCATCTGACGAAGAAAAAAGTACAAGCAAAAGTGACGCATCAATTCATAGAAAGAAGGGAGGGAGTCAGAAGTTTCAGTTTTTTAGTTTGGTTTACAATTTGGTGATTGGTCAAGAGGCATCTTAACGGTTACGCAAGATCGCATGATTAATTTGAATGACGCAGTTTAGACTTACAGAGCTATTTTTAGGACAGAGCGATGAAGTTTCCAAATGAAATAAAAGAACTTATAGTGAATTAAATTTAGAAGTTTGCTTTCATATTTTTTTATCTTCATCTTGTTGCTCCTCCTGCCCCTCCTCTTGCTGCTCCTCCTCTTGTTGCTGCGCCTCCTCCTGCTGCTCCTCTTCCTGCTCCTCCTCAGCAAGAGGAGGAGGAGCAGCAGGAGGAGAAGGAGCAGTAGGAAGAGGAGGAGCACCAAGAGGAGGCGCAGCAGGAAGAGGAGCAGCTAGAGGAGGAGCAGCAGGAAGAGACACAGCAGGAGGAGGAGGAAGAGCAAGAGGAGCAACAAGAGGAGGAGCAGCAGCAGGAAGAGGAGCAGTAGGACGAAACATATATTCGTGGGCAGAATAATTTTGCTTTGGGGCCCACGTGCCATTCGAGACCTGCCATTTTGCCACGTGCCGCCCGCGGCCCTCCATTCCGTAATTGTAAATAATAATGCTGTAGTTGTAAAGATAACATTGTAACATTTAAATGATAAATATCGCATCTGCCTTTGGAGAAGAGGGTTATTTATTCTTAAGGTTATTTTTTTCTACATTCAACATTTTTTAACTTGAAATTTATGAGACAACCAAAATATTCTTCTGGTGGCAACTGAAGTCACGTGTTTGAAATATTTTCGCCTTCGAACAACAACAATAGGGCCTGCTAGGTTGACTGCTGTTTTCGAAGCAAAAATTGTTGCACAAATAGTATCATTGTATCGACTGGTAATATAAAAGCAGCTACAGCAATTTAAGATTTACCGAAACACACTCGTGGTTTAGTCCATTAACGGTTATCGCAACTGCAATTAAAATTGCAGGAAAGGAGAATAAAATGTGTTATAATTAATCAAAACTGACAGTTAATAATTTAACTATGTTTTGAAGCAATTTATTTTATAGACAAGTTTATTTGGCTATGTAAAATAACACAGCACTCAAAACAAGAGCATAATACTAAAAGAAAAGGAAGAAATAAAAAGTCTGAAAGGATTTAGATTGCAACTTCGCATCAGAGATTTTGTTAAGGATTTTTTCTGTTGTCGCTGAGCTCAGGGTTTATCTATCTGCTCTTGGACTCTCTTCCTCTGACACATCTTTTTATAACCATTATTAGTTTGTTGTTATTATTGCTATTTAAAAACAGAAATGCAAAACCTCACTTGTTCCACCATATAGATCACGAGGCTTGCAGAAAGAAGTAAATAACGAATTTTTTTTCCCGGATTTTGTATTTAAATAGCAATTTTCAGTAGAATTGTAATTAAAATCGTTTTATTCCCCGTGTAATGCAGCGCGTGACGAGTTTTAAGAGAAGCTATGCCGAAAAAGCAAAAATACTGGAGCACGTGCATTTAATAAATAGATATTTGGTAATTTATATTTAAATATTAATTATATTAGTAGTTCCTAACACCGCATTAGTAGGTTATATACAACGTTAATGAATTACAAGAGACATTTTTGCACCAGATCTGGCAGGTTTGCAAATTAGGCATTCATCAAATGATCATTTCTTTACCAAAAATGGTGCCGAGATTGCTCCATAAGTGGAAGACATATACTAAGCCCTCAAAAAAGGTAACAGAGAGAAAACAAATATTCGTTCAGAATAACCGAACGTACAGTTAACTTTCCCGTTTCATCACTGAGAACCTTGTCCAGAGTACACCACACTGTCCGAATGATTTCAAGCCAACAGTTCAATCGAATATGAAAACCACCGCTGCGAGAACAGGATTCATTTAAAGATTAAAAAAATTCAAACCCGTATTTATAACCAAAAATGTTCTACAGTAAAAATTATTATTATTTTCTGTATTAAGGAAAAATAACAGAAAAAAATATAGGAAATAAAATAATATTGTAATATCAGTAATAACTGTTATAGGAAGGAATTGTTACAGTAATAATTATCTGTTGTTATTAGTACAAGAATTTATTATTACTGTAAAAATTTATTATTTTCGGTTGAGTACTGGAGGAAGAAACACGTGGGAAGAAATTACTACAGTAATAATTATTAGTGTTATTAGTACATGAAGGAATTATTACGGTAATGATAATTATTATTAACTGATTTTTGTTATTTTGAGTATTACAGAAAGAAAAACATTACGCAAATGAACTGATTTAAAGAATACGTGAATAATTTCAGATGAAAGAAAATATTACAGGGATAAACTATTACAGTAATAATTATAATATTCTTTTTAATACAATAAGAAATTATCGCAATAACAATAATTATTATTAATTTATTATTTTGAGAACGACAGAAGAAAAGATGAAGGAAAAAATAAATGAAAATACGTGGATTTTGTAAATAAAACTTCGAATGAAATCTTAAAACAGAAAAATTTTATAGACATAAAATTTTCAACGAAAAGTCTAATTTAATAGTTTTATAAAAAGAAAAACATCTAAATAGGACAGTTTGAAGGAATAATTAGTAACCGGAAATAAAATGAAAATGAAAATTCTTGGAATGAAAGAAATTTTATAAATTATTTATAAGTCCCTTTCTTTTTTTTACCCGCGTTTCTATTTCATCGATACAAAATGGAAACATTTTTAATAATTAAATTCCAAAGAACCTGCCCGCTACTCTTCTAGAATAGTTCCCAAATAGGATTTTTATTCGAAATATTTCCCTTTGGAAAAATACTTTCTAACTTATTAACATTAAAATAATAATTGTAAAAATGATATTAAAGTACTTCTACGATGTAATTCTTCCTTTGCTTCAAGTCGGAATAATATCACTTTTACTTTTTAATAAAATATCATTTCTTTTCGTGGGAAATGTATAAATCTCCCGATATCTAGCATTTAATTGGTAAAAAAAAAATTAAGTTTAATTGAGTGTCGCTTTTATTACAGTCATCTGACCGCGTTTCTCGCCTTGTGAACATTTTCCAAATCTTCGAAAGAAGTCGGTGTTATTTTTTTAAGTTTTTGTAACCCATCATTGGCAACGGAAGAAAATTAAATTTTCTTGTCATATATCACGCGGCCAAACGTCTACGTCCTTTCCTGTAGGAGCAGTCCCCAACTTTACTGCCAAATATTGTCTCCGTAATAGGTGCAGCAGCTTTAAATACAGTAATAAAACGGCGTAGCGTGTTCGGGTGTCAGTAAAGAATGGCCCTAACCGTAACTGAGTAAGTGCGTGGACGAGTATGTACAATTCTTCCATCTTATCTCTTGTCGGAGCTTAATGGCAGTGTTCACTCGGAGATCTTTACAGTGAAAGAAAATGAAGAATTTATAGAGAAACTGGTCCATAGATGCTGCTTCTTACGCTAAACACGGTTTCAAGTTTACCGTATTTCGGGTATTTTTGCTTGAAAAGCAGTTAAATTCTGGGAAACACCAGTCTATTTATTTGCATATCTTTCTAAGGTACGTGCACTTCATTGCGTCGTTTCTTCTTCATATGCTTAATACTGTGTTGTTTCAATTCGAGATGATAAAGACGGGAATACTTCTTCTTGGAAAATGAGTTTTACACACCAGTAGAAGGTAAAACAAATAAAAAATTCTGTTAAATTTTTGTTCTTTTAATTGCGTTTTAAATTAAATCTAAAATTATATCCTATCTCAGTTTAATTTTTATTCTTTTAATTGGATGTTGTAAAATAAATGAATTTATTTTACAACATCCAATTAAAATAAGCCCATAGTAACTCCAACAGTATGAATGAAACCTGCAATGAAGCATCATGGAATAGATATTGGTTAGAATTCTGTTATTAATAATTTGAACTTTGCTATCATGAAAGACCCCCCACCTAGCAGCCGAGCGCTAAGAGTCGCTGACTTGATTTTACTTGACTGAAATTTATTAAACTTGATTTTAATTGATTGAACTTGATTTTACTTGATTAAACTTGATTTTAATTGATTAAACTTGATTTTAATTTATTGAACTTGATTTTGATATTTTGTCCGAGCCCCGCGAACGGGCTGGCTGCCTGAATGTTTTCGTGGTTTTCCCCAAGCATAACGTGTATACGAGCATGTTTTCCGTAGAACGTCTTCAACGAAGGCATCCCTGCCCTCGAGGCTCTGCCGTAATAACATAACCCAAACCGTTACCAGAAATTCGTTACCTTTTATTTCAAAATCGTTATTTTAGTTTGTTTGTAGTTATCAGTTATAAAATCCCAAGTACAATGCGAAGGAATTAGCTAATGATAAACGTATGTTTGATTTGTCAAAAATGAAGAAGCTTAAATTGCTGATGTTATAAATACGTTATTTTCAACTAAAGTGTCAATAATGTTGCATAATAATAAGGTTTTTACGCTCTCGCTAGGCTGGCAGTTTAGCAATCTACTGTTATTATTATTATCAAGTTTATAATTTAATATAGATTACTCGTACTAATACAGTTTTTTTCTTTCTTCTAAACTTTACTCATTCAGAATCATTTTCCTTGCACTTAAGACGCTTAAAACTTAATAGTAAATTGAACTCAACAGCAAGCTGTTTAAAAACAGAATAGTTTTAGAGTTCTCGATATAGTGTCAAGTTGTGCCATATACATTGTTTTTTATGTTCGTTATATTATTTCTTCAAAAATAATACATGGCGATAGAATTTCGTGCGGCATCTTTTTATTTGAAGTGATACGTACACAAAAATTATACGGACAAAAAGATGAGATTAGAAACCAACGCTAAAAATAAATCTTTGATTAGATTATATACGTTAAAAATAATGCATTACATTTCGTAAGAAAAATGATGAATTATCTCTGTTTTTCGGAAACAAATGTAACATAAATTAAGGCATTCAGAAACAAGTATAATATAAACTAAAGTTTATTAGTTCCTAAATAATGCCGATGTTTAAAACCATCTGTTAATATAACAGGACATAAAAATGGACGAAGCAAGAAATTCATGCTAATCCACATATTAGCAGTAGAAGCTATATCTGTATAACTTAATAGAATACGGAATAGATATTGTGGTAATAAATATCTAATGAGAAAACCACATGATTTCCTTGTATGGCGTATTACATTATATACATTTTCGCTGCACCTCATTTTTACTTATTTCCTACAATTATTCTAATTAAATTAATCTATCCTCAGGGGTTTTGAAGTGACATCAAAAACTGCAGATTTTGAAATTAAATATACGAGTCAATTTTCTTCGTACGGAAGTCAAACTTCTTTTAATTTTATTCTTTCATAATGAGTATAAGACTTTCCCAAATATAAGTATAGGAACCAGGAGATCGCATTAAAAGTTAAATTTCAATATTTTGTGAATTTTTTTTTAATTTGACGTTGCCAAAGCTGAAATTTTTTATCATTTTAAACACTGCAATTGGAAGTATATGATTACGACCAAAGATAGCGAAAATGAAACCTGATAACGGTTTTGAGTCAACATACCTATGTTAGAATAATGCTATATATAAATTTAATATAGATCCTAATTCTCGCTTTCGAGAAATTAAAAATGCAATTTGAATTTCGTCCATCGATCCAGAAGAACGGGAGATCAGAACTGCCATTTTTAGTCCAAAGGAGCTTTATCCCGGAAGGTATATTCTTTTCGTTTTGCGATTTTGTGTCGATTCACTATAAAATGTTGCCTCAAATTATTATCGCCATGTGTTATAAAGAAATTTAATAATGAAAAATCTCCATAAATGTAAGTATATTTCTCGCATTGTGATAAAAAGCAATGGTACCTACAGCCACCGAATTTTGAATGAACTGCGAATATGATCCTACTGCGAATATGGGTATGTGGAAGCCCAAATTAGAAATTTGGAATTTGTTTTATGATCGATTTCATATTTTGTAAAACTAACGAATTTTTGATCAGCAAACTCAAGTATTTCAAAGCGAGCCATGGCAACGTTGTACAGAAAAAACATTTTTTCCTCCAGCGCGTGAGCCTGCGTACCCGAAATTCTAAAGATATGCTCAATTTAAAACTATTTTGCGATATTCCTCTTAAAATGAATTTTATGGTTTAAGTGCGAAGAACGTGATATTTAATAAATAAAGGCAACATACAAAATGTTAAAAAAATAAAATCTGAAGCCTTTCAGATTTTTTGTATTTATAGTAATTCCTAAGAAGCACCATAGAGAAGATAAGTATAAAAATATTCGAGACCGCCATCGCAGAGGAACAAATTTCTTTTAAATACTGACTACGATACCGAAGGGCCTGGGTTTCAATCCTGGAGAAGGCATAATTGTAACTGTCCGTCCCCTTCATAGAAGGCGATGGTGGCCCACCTATTAGATGCCTCCATAATAAAGAGACCGCCACATCTGGAATTGTATAGACTAACAGACTGTGTTACACTGTAACTGTTCACAATCTGCCATAGGAAAATATCTTACGCTTTGCCAGGTGCTAACACATTTGAAAAATGATACGGACATATATAAAGATCGATATTAATACGACCTCTGGTGATAAATAAAATATTAAAAAAAAAGAATTATAAAAGTTTAAAGTTTATTGCATAATATAACCGATAAAAAAATCTGAAAGAGTTTCAGATTTTAAATTACGTCCAAAGGAGCGTTTATTTAACGGTTTTGTGTGTTACCTTTATTTATTAAATATCATGTTCTACATACTCAAACCATAGAATTCAATTCAACAGCAATTTCGCAAAATAATTTTAAAATGAGCATAGCTTTAGAATTTCCGATACAGAGTTTCGCGAGTTGGAGATAAAAATGTTTTATTTTTTTTTAGTGTTGCCTTGCTCGCTTTGAAATCTTTTAATTTGTTAACCAAAAACTCGTTGAAGTGTTAAAAATATGAAATCCATAATAATAAAACAAATTTCAAATTCAAATTAGTGCTTCCGCATGCCTATATTCTATGGAAGATTACGTTATTCAAATTTTGATTGCGCTAGGTGCCGTTGTTTTATCACAGTGCGAGAAATATATATACATACATGCAGATTCTTCATTATTTAATTTCTTTTATATCACAGGGCAATAATATCGGGTGGCAACGATCTGAAAAGTGAAACAACGCTTATCATGAATCGACGCAAAATGCCAAAACGAAATTAGCAGTCCTTCTGAGAAAATTGCACCTTTGGACTGAAAAATCAGAAAATTACGCCCAAAAAGGCTTTTTTTTTTAACGTTTTGTGTGTTACCTTTATTTTTAAATATGACGTTCTTCGCATGTAAATCATAAAATTTAATTCAACAGAAATATCGCAAAACATTTTAAAACAGCATATCTTTAGAATTTCTGATACACAGTCTCGCGCGCTGGAGATGAAATTTTTTCGTACATAGTTGCCATTGCTTTCTTCGAAATCGTTGAGTTTGCTAAGCAAAAACTCATAAATGCTTTACAAAATGCGAAACAGATAATAAAACAAATTTCAAATTTGGGCTTCCAGATGCCCATATTCGTTATTCAAAATTTGGTGGCTCTACGTACCTTTGTTTTATCGCAGTGCGAGAACCATAAATACATTCATGCAGATTTTTCATTATTTAATTTCGTTAAATATAATACAGGTCGATAATATTTGGTGGCAACAAATTGAAAAGTGAAACGCCGTTTGGAGTGAACCGACACAATATGCCTAAATGAAATTAATAGCCCATCTGGGCTAAAAATGAAATATTAAAAAACCAAATTGTTTGCGCACTATGTCTCATTTTGTATGGAAATGCATGATATACGGCTTTGGTTTTATACATTTGCTTTGCATGCTTTTGGAACCATGTCGAAATGCGTATGCGAATAACGGAAATTTTTTATACGTGTTTTCATTTAATTCAAAGATTTAAGTCGATTTTTATTAGTTTTTGATAAGAAACAAAAGTACATCTCACAGTCTTATCGACAATTTAGAGATGTCATTTATACCAAATCTCATTTTATTTCACTTTGCTCGTGCTCGTGCACAAATTTGCACAAATGCTCGTGCACGTTTAGAGCTGCATTTAAAAATGCAGCTGTAAACGTGCACGAGCATTTTTTTCATAAGTAAGTAAGTTGAATGCCAATTTGAGAAAGAGAATCAGTTTAAAATTATCCCTTGGTGAGTACGTATAACTTAAAGATATAATATTTGAAAGCTGTATCACATTTTATTCAATAAATTGTCTTCAAAATTTATTTTTCGCTAACGAAAATTGCGCAAACTAATGAAGGAATTCCAAGTCTCATACCATTTCACTTCCCCACCCTATCATTTATCCAGTATGCACCATTACCAACAGTTTCCACCCGCACGTACCCGTTAGTAAATTCTCCCTCCTTCCATTAAATATCCTTACTCCATTTTCCTTCGCACAGTGTGTCATTTCGTGTTGCCACCGACAGCTTCGAAATACGGTAACTGCTCGCCATAAATTCAAACAGTGCTTCATTAAAAGTTCGAACTAGGAAGCGAAGTGTGTTTTCTCGTTTTGTTTTGCGCGCTCGTAATTTGTAACTCAAGCTTGCGGCAAAATATACTGACTTTATATAGAACTCCTATATCTGTAGAACAAATTAATTTAAAATTATACTGTGTTTTTAACTGTTGAATGGGTTGCATTTGTAACTCAACAATTGCTTCGCAATTTGCCTCATTTTGTGGTTTATAATTAAAGTTGTAAAAATGTACTGAAAATTTTTGATTAAACTTTATTAAGAGAAAGCTTAAAGAAATTTTAAAAATGCTGTTTGAAATTATAAACTGTGACGGAAGCTTTAATAGCTGAGTGTCGTTCAAATCTTTAATCTAAGAAAGCTGTTTGTATTAAATGGAAATATAATAAAAATCACTCCTAAATATTTTACTTCAATCAATAATAAAATTATGTTGAACTTTATACAAGAATAGAAAATTAAGGAAATGTTATTTTGGATTGCTAAAGTAGCTTTGGTAACTAATTCTTCCAAATCTAGAATCCAAGGAATTTATGTTGTTACGAAATATTTACCAAGCCAAGCGGGTGTAAGGTTGCCAGAAAGTGGCAAGGAAAGCCAAGGTTGTCTGATTTGGTGCGAAATCGCCCATTTAGTGTCAAAATTCGCACTGTGGCATAGACGGAGTCTAGAACGAATTCTTACCGGTTTTCCCGAGAATGCTGCTGAAGGTCAAAACGGGTCAAAAGCTATAAATACGTACGCGCAGTAGCAGAATATCTTGAGAGTATAGGGTGTACGTTGAGTTCAATATTACTGTCTCGAGTTCCGAGAGTAATCGACCGAATCGGATGTTCCACTAATCCCTAGTCGCTTTTTAAAAGGGGGAGCATATAAGGTATTTTCTCCCTCCTTTCTTCATGCCTTCGTATGCGAGGGCATTGCACATTTTTCAAATGTCCTATTTCAAAATAACGTAATGACTCTATATTGGCACTCGAACTAAAAGGTGGTGGATGGTGATTCTTCACCACTAGGATTTGGCGATTGGGTCCTCGAATTCGCAGTCCCCCTTTGCAGTTTCTTCCTCCTTCCAGCATGTCGTCGTGTTGTAACGGTTAGCCCACTCGGCGCCTATTCGAGAGGTCCAGGTTCGAGTCCCGGCGAAGGCACTGCACATTTTTCTGTTTCCTGCTTCACAATAACCTAATGACTTTGCAAACTCAGTTGGAAATCTTGATATCTATATAACTTAAACAAAGAAGGTTGAAAACTGATTTTGTGTAGGAGTCACTTTCGACGTTTCTTACAGATTAAAGTTTATTTTTTTTTCTTTTGGAAATTTACATTTCGCTAATTTGCCCCGAAACTTCATGAAACTTCATTATACCATGTTAAGGTTCTGGTATTCGAACATTCGATGCCCTGGATTCTTGGTCACTACTTTACTTTGTGAGAACAAGCCTGAGCTTTTTTATTCTGATTATTAGTGGTAGTGTATATATCGTCCGACCGGTTTTTCTTCCTGGCTTGAATGGCGAGATAGGTGAGATCGCCACGGTGAACCTCTCCTTAGCTTGTCTTATGTAGCGGTTTTAGAAGTAAGTTTGTCCATTTTTCGTTCCTATCTTCATGTAATGAATTTGTAAGACGCCTTAAAATTGACGTCATCTATAATTCAACCTTCATGAAGTTGCAGTCTGTTATTAGAAGCATTAACATGAATGATAAACTTTACTACTAATCTTGAAGAATGAAGGAAGCACATTTTTGCGCCATTTTGTCCTTAGGTCGAGGCTCTAGGCAGAATATTGACTTTCATTTTAATGCGCAGAGCGATGATATTTGGATGCTACATTTATGTAATGTGATTAGCAGGCAGCTCATTTTACTTCCATGTACGAAGTGAAGGAAGTATTGTAATCGCGAAGAATTCCAGGTACCACATTTCAACGAAAATATCGAATAATAACAAATGGGTATCGAAATATAACCGCTCTCGATTCCATTTCAATGATGTTTTTGCGTACGTACGGACAGAATAAAAGATTCTTTTTCCCAAAACGGATTGTGGAATGGATTCAGAAGAGATTTGTATGTATATCGCATAACTCAAAAACGAGTAGCCTTAGAAAGTTGAAATTTTGTATATAGGACTGCCATAACATGTAGCTATGCACCTCCATTTTTGGTTGCCAATGGGTCACACTAAAACTATATAAAGATATCTATCTATATATCTCTATATATATGCAATCTGTTACCCGGTTCGGTGAATTCAGGTTTTTATTCTTATAGCTTGGTAAATTGTGCATTTTTTCCTTTAAACGTGATTAAATTATGTTGCTCTTATGTTCCATTTAAGAGTTTTATACCTTTAGTTAGTCTGTATGCGATAGTTGTAAAATTATCAAAAATTTAAAATTGTTTAAGTTCCACTAAGTCGCCGCAATTTGTTTATATTTGAAACTTAGTAGCATAGAGAATTAGTCTGCTTCAACTTCAGTGTCTTTTTGCCGAGTGGGGCCAAACAAGTTGTGCTTCGCAAATCTGTCCTTTTGCCTAATTTTAATTAATTTAAACTCTAATTTTAATTGTAAGAATTGCTTTTTAACTCTGTTTTGTGTTTTTAGGATTTTCCTTTTGTGTTTTAGGTTTTTCTCAATTTTTAATGAAAATGTTTTCAGTTTTTATGTATTTTTGCATTGTCGCGAAGTGAGAACTGAATAAATTGAATGAGAAGTATACCTCTAATGAACTTCCAGGAAATAAGTTTAAATGAAATGCTGTAAATAATGCGTATGGTTTAATATTCCGTACAAAGAAGTCGTATGGTGTCACACCAAAATTATATAAATATATCTATCTATCCATATGTCTGTATCTACAGGGGTTGGACAAAAATATGGAAACACCTTTAAAAAACACGTTTCTTTGCTTGATATGGTGTAGGAAACCCGTTGGCATCCAAAACAGCTTGCAGTCTTCTCGGAATGAATAAATACAGTTCCTGTATGTTTGCCAAGGGAATATTATACCATTCTTCCTGCAAAACCGTGGCAAGTTCAGATAACGATGTTGGCGGTGGATAACAAGAACGCACTTTCCGTTCCAATGTAGACCACAAAGGTTCGATAATATTCAGGTCTGTGTGACTGGTGGCCAGGGGAGATGGGACAACTCATCCTCGTGCTCAGAAAACCAGTCCTGGACAATGTGAGCTGTGTGAACAGGGGCTTTGTCTTCTTGGAAGACACCATCACCATCGGGGAACAAAGTTTGTACCATGGGATGAACTTGATCGGCCAAAACGTTCACATAAGTCTTGGCAGTCATGTGCCCTGACACAGTTATCATGGGGCTAGCAGAGAACCACGATATGGCTTCCCAAACCATAACAGAACCCCCGCCATGTTTCACTCTTGGCAACAAGCAGTCAAGCTTGAGTCAAGTTATAAGCTTGAGATGGCGTTCTCCAGACGTAAACTCGGCCAGAAGTGGGAAACGATGTGAAAGAAGACTTGTCAGACCATATTACTCGCTTCCACGGCTCTATAGTCCAGGCTTTATGACTTGAACACCACCTTTTCCTGTTACGGGCATTAGCATCACTGATGAATGGCTTCTCAATTGCAGCACGGCCAGCAATTCCCTGTTTATGAAGCTCCCTTCTAATTGTTTTGGTACTCACAGGGTTCGGTAACACAACATACATTTCAGCAGTAACTTTTGCAGCTGTGGTCTTCTTATTTTTCGTCACAAATTGCCCTTAATGATCGTCTGTCACGATCACTCAGGACACCACTTTCGTCCGCGCTGTGATTTAGCAGATGATGTTTTTCCGCTTTTCAAATATGCGGAATAAATCTTCGATAGAGAACCTCTTGAAACACTAAACCCTCGGCTACCTTGCTTACGGAAGCACCTACCATACGTGCTCCAACAATTTGCCCACGTTCGAAGTCTGTTAACTCTGACATAATGCAATGACAACCTCACATAACAGTACTCCGACAACAACTGAACTGTTTAGCACATTTACGAAGTTGTATAGGTGGCGTCAGTAGTCAAAAAAACGCCAGCGCCACCTACATATTTCATTAAAATCAATCTTTCTTTTCAAACATGCATTTCACAAGGTGTTTCCATATTTTTGTCCATCCACTGTATCTATCTATATATATATATCCACTCTCTTACAAGGCTCGGTGACTTCAGTTTGTTATTCTTATATGTTGGTAAATTGTGCAGTTTTTTTCTTTAAAAGTGATTAAATTATGTTGTTCTTATATTCATCAGATTTTGTTTCCGAACTTTGTGATGAGTACCATTTGCTAAATTTACATTCAGAAAAAATTCGATTCACATGTGAACGCAGTTAGCTTCTCTGAGAATATGAAATAGTATAAGTTATTAAGTTTTTTATCTTTATCGTTGTTTCATTGCCCACACAAAGTAGTTTATGATTAGTTCTAATATTTGTAATTTATTCTCAACGAAATATTTTTACCACATTTACTTGACATTGCTTTCGATTCCTGTCAACCAATGATAGTCGACCGTTCCGATATTTAAGAGTATATGGTTGTTAAACAGACATTCTTACAAAAATTCGAATAGTTAGTTAGAATTTAGTAGTGGAAGAAACCTTAAAAGGACATCTACGAATTGGAACTTCTATCCCAGCATTCCTATAAATTGATGTCAATAGCACAGCGAGGCGAAACTGTAGATCATTTGCAAAACTTGAACAACTTTAGATTAAAATGCAAAAATAATCTCGAAAGGGCTTATCTGTTTCAAAGCTTAATTATATCGGCTTGCACGTTTCAGGTTTTAAATTCGCATTATGTTGAAATTGATTTATTACTGTATTACTTCACTTCTTTGCACGTAAAGCATAAAATTCAATTCAAAATAAATATCGCAAAATAATTTAAAAAGAGCATATTTTTAGAAATTCCGATACAAAGTCTCGCGCGCTGGAGTTTAGAGTATTTTTTCCAGTACACGGTTGCCATTGCTCACCTTGAAATCGTTGAAATTGTTAATCAAACATTCGTTCAAGTGTTACAAAATATGAAATCGATAATAAAACAAATTCCAAATTAGGGTTTCCAGGTGCCAATATTCGGTGGAAGATGACGTTATTCAAAACTGGATGGCTCTAGGTACAGCTGTTTTATCACAATGCCAGAAATATCCATACATTCATGCAGATTCTTTATTATTTTAATTTCTTTAAATATAACACAGGGCGATACTATTTGGTGGCAACAATTGGACAGGATTGAAATGGACAAGTTTTCGACGCAAAATGCCGAAACGAAATTCTTAGCCCGTTGAGCTTTTAAGTTTCAGAAATTGCTTCCCAGTTAATATAAAATAATTCGCAAAACTTTAGGAATTTTCAATTTGAACAATAAAACCCAGATGGCGCTTCTTTCTCAGGAATCTATAAATAAAACATACATTTTTTTTTTCGAAACTTCGTAAGACAAATGAAATTCGAAAATTCCTCCGCTCCGTTGAAAATTACTCGTACTCCAGGATACATTCCGCAACATACCCGGATATGTTCTGGCAGGGTGGAAAGAAAGGGTTCGCGCAGAAAATCCCATCAGCATAGCTATCCGAACCGCAACAAAGTTCATCATTCACAGCCGAAATAACCGCAGTTAATCGAACAGAAAAATGCCGATGCCGACAACCGAAAATGACATTAAAAAAATGAATATGGCCGCACGTGTTTTTCCGCCTGGAGTATTATTGATAATTTTTTTACCCTTTTTCCCTCGCATCTCTACCGTATAGACGTTGAACACTGTCTGGACCCATTTCAGATACCTAAGTTCTTCAGCCTTGATATATGGGAGGGGTAATGTTATTTGACACTGTGTCCGCTGAAAAATGTCGTCGAGGTTTTAAGGATAAAGTAAGACACAATTTCTTCATCCCTTTCTTCGCGTAGCTTGAAGCATCACCACTATGTTCGAAATAGGGTGTTCTGTCGTGAATATCCCGGCGATGGAATTTTTCGGAAAGCTCTTCTACAGCTATTTTTTAGAACGGCGGCAAAAATGTGCATTTCCAGGTCTCGAGAATTCGACGAGGCTTAGAAAATCCTGAAGGATGCAGATGATGCCTGTTCAAAATACGAAGCTATTTCAGTCTCAAAGAAAATCGATTTTCTAAGATATATTTTACATGCAGTTGAATAAAATTGCAAGGCGTCGCTTAAGATGATCAGGTTGGTCCACGGCAATTTTCAAATCCAATTATTGTATTAAACGACAAGGGAAAAAATTTCAGAATGTTGATTAGGAAAAATGTAAAAATTTCTATATGAACTGGTTCTTGATGTCTAAGTTTAATTATAAACAATTCAGATCGTTTCTTAATGGAAGATATCGATGTAGACGTCAAACCAAATGAAAATGCATTTAATTTTGCGATACATCATTTTAATCTCGTTATTGTGCCTAGTAACTCTCCAAATACAATTGACAGTTCATTTAGAGATTTAACGTTTACTAGGAATATAACTGCGATCATTTTAAATTATCATTTATCTTTCTCGTATCATCGACCAATTTTACATTGGGTCATTTTGAATGAATAAATGTAATAAAAAAATATAAAAAATCTGAAGATTTTCAGATTTTATATTACGCACAAAAGGGCTTTTTTAAACGTTTTGTGTGCTACCTTTATTTATTAAATATCATGATCTTCGCACTTAAACCACAAAATTCAATTCAAAGGCAATATCGCAAAGTAATTTAAAAATTGCATATCTTTAGAATTTCAGATACACAGACACGCGCGCTGGAGATTAAAATGTTTTTTCGTACAGTGTTGCCATGGCTCGCTTTGAAATCGTTCAGTTTCTTAATCAGAAACTCATAAATGCTTTACAAAATGCGAAGTAGACAATAAAATAAATTCCAAATTTGGGCTTCCAAATCAAAACAAAATAAATTCCAAATTTGGGCCCATGTTCGGGTGGAGACGTACGTTATTCAAAATTAGATGGCTCTGGGTACCGTCGTTTTATCAAAATGCGAGAAACATACATACATTTACGCAGATTCTCCATTATTTAAGTTGTTTAAATATATAATACAGGTTGGCATAATAATGAACATAATAATGTTTGGTGGCAACAACTGGGAAAGGGAAACGCCACAAAATGCCAAAACGAAATTAATAGCCCTTCTGGGTTAACGCCCTTTGGGCTAATAATAAAGTGAATTATATGTGTAAAATCGTTTGCTTATTTTGTTTGGTCCATAACATTCTCGTGCTTGCATTAGTAATCGTACACATGTAGCTCTTTAAACTAAAAGAAAGAGGCCACCGTAGATTTTTTTGACTAATTTTTAACGTTTGACTAAAATCAAAAGCAAGCTTTTTAGCAGCTTAATAATAATCTTTTTAGCAGCTCAGCGATATTTTTCTAGCACTTGGCAAATCTTATAAATTATTTTGACCTTATTTGGCACCATTATTTCTTTTTTGGCGGCTTTAATTCGGTTAAAACACTTCCTTTAAGGTAGTTTTATAATGATAACCGAATAGTTGATCACAAGGAGAAATGTATTTTCCACGTGTTCACATATAGATGAACCGGACTTTGGCAATACGATAACAATATCCGAATAATGACGTCCACAGCGATCCCATTAAGCGGCGTCTACTGTATGAGACGTTGATTCCTTAAGCTTATATTTTGCTTAAGCTTCCCTAAGCTGCATATTTCAACGTGCGATGCAGCGCGAGACAAATTTTAAGAGAAAGCTATGCCATAAGAGTAAAAATACAGGAGCGCATACAATTAGCATTGAATGAATGGGCATCTCGGTAATTTGTATTGAAACTGAATAAATATAATTGACCACTATGCCAGGTGTAACCATAATTCCATCCTCTTATTATTTTCCAGAAATCTCGAGAAGCAGAAATTACTAGAAATATCTCTCGACCGGTTGAAATCTATAAAAGGCCGCTGTTATTGTTATTGCGATTTGTGTAGCTCCGCGTAAAATGCGATATCTAAATTAGCTTTCTCTCTGCATTGCATTGTAGTTTAACGTTTGTAGTTGTTTGAAGTATAACTACTGGTTATACTGCGTGTTATTGTGAACACTTGCACGAATATCTCTGAGGAAAATTCAAGCGTTCTGTTATATTTGTTTTGATAAGAATAAATTTTATTAACCTTTTATCGCAAACATTCGCATATTTTGTAAACTTCTTAAGGAAGGTTTTATACCTTAATCCACTTTATTAAATTCTTTTTACGAAAATTTTAACAGCTTGACTTGAAAAGAAATAGATTTTAAATACCATACAGTTAAATTTGAAATTCTCTATTAAAATTATTTTCGATTTGCGCATTATTTTCGATTATTAAATTCGTTGTTTCATATTTCTACGCGATTTGGGGATATTTTGTGACTGGCTTATATTTTGGAATGACTGTTATCTTTCTACAATAATTTAATAATTTGCCTGTAATTTCACGTATGATTTCTGTTACGCACTGAAAGCCGTACTCCAGACACGTATACGGTCATCAGAATACTGCACGCAGATCTGGTATCGGCTGAAAATACGACATTGTGCCACTCCTATGTCTTGCTTTGTCGTTCGACCCTTCAGAATCGCCGTCTCTCTCTATGTTGCATTATCAAGGGAAACCAAAGTAACGGTCACCTTGCTGATAGTCCACGCTTTTACAAACGTCGACGCACCGTACGAGCGGATACTGGGCGTTATGCAAACATGCCATTTTCCTGACTAATGGTCCGTGATGCGGTCGTACAGCTTTGTAGGGTGAACTCATAATATGTCTGTCCTCTCGGTCTTTAGTCACGGGAGGGCGCTGAGATCCTGCGTGCCGTTCAGTATGACTCTCAGTAGCTCACTGATTCCATATTCTCATGACAATGGTTAAATGTCGACCAGTGCGACGGGCGATATCACGGAACGATCATCCGCCCTCTCGATAGGCACTGTGGCGACTTGCCTCCTACAACTCAACGCTGCAACAAAAAAGCATAGCAACAAAAAAGACAAAATAATATTTATTCTATTTTATTGTAATTATTACGAATAGCAACTTTCAGTGTTGCACGAATATGGAGTTTATATGTCAAAATTCTGAGCAACAATGCGCTATGCAGTGTGATGAGATGCAAGTAAGAGATTTCACCTCTGATTTCAAGCGTTATGCCGCATTCCGGTGAGTCAACATATTTCTGTCAAAATTTTAGGGAATATATATGTATCATCTGCTGCATTTGAGCCGTCAATTTCTCTGACTTCAAGTACCAAGAAACTGTATCACTGTATACATATTGATTATTTTTCTATATATATTATTATTGCACATATTCTATACATATTATAATTGTGCATATTCTATACATATTATTATTGTGCATATTTACATATTCTATACATATATTGTGCATATTCATACTATATTATTGTGCATATTCTATACATATTATTTTTGTGCATAATCCATACATATTACTATTGTGCATATTTTTTATTGATCTAAAATGTTTAACAACGATGCTGCTTCACAATTGGCGCGAGTGGGAGTTAAGTCACCGCTTTTTTGATGCCGAAACCCATCGTTATGGTTTATTCAATTGGGTGCGCGACGGAAGATACGAATCTTAAAAAAAAAAACCTGCCTCTTTCGCATTCCGTCATTTGCTGCCAAGCATTTTCTCTTCTTATTCGAAGCATAACACGATATTCAGAGCAAACTCCTTGCTTACAAAGCACTTTCCGAATGATAAATCCACTACACAACTTTTCTTTTATGCAGATCTTCAGACGCCGTTTCTCCCTCCCGCGTCGTCTAAATGCGTTGAAATACTAATCATTTGCATATTGCAACCAACTTCTTCCTTTCGTGTGATTTTTGACATTCGTCAGATCATTCCTTCCTGGTGTTGCAATTTTAATGGTCAACAGTGTATGTTCATAATTTGTTTTTCAATTGCAGATTTGTTTGTACCTGATGAAGAGGGACTTTGTTCGTCCTCGAAATGGATAGAATTTTGTATGTTTGCAAAAAATAGGCAAAAATGTATCGACTCGGTAGGGGAATTTGTTGAAAAGTAGCATTTTCTCCCCTTTCATTCACAATAAAGATTTTTGGTAAAACAAAATCAGTCCCGATCATATTTGTACCACCTTGTAAATCAAATTTCAGAAATGGTTAGCAAAAAGGGAAGAGCAGAACAGGGCAACAGAATGTCATACAACTGTAGGATAAAATACTTTTCGCATTACTTCAAACAACATTGTAAAACACTGAACGAATTTGTCCCACAACCCCAATACAATTGAATTAGAGTGAATTTGTAGTTACGTTTTGAAAGAAAAGCAGTCAAAACGTGGCTACATTTTCTTCAGTAAAATTACGCCGCAGCTGTTTCTAAAAGATTATTTGTTAAGCCCATATTCCGCCCCCCTTTAAACGAATGGCAAAATTGTTCGTATTTGACAACCGGAGGCAAAAGAGATTACAACTGTTTTATTTTTATTCTTATTATAATTTGCATAAAATAACGCTAAGTAAATGATGCATTTTGTTTCCTCTTTAAATTTCATAGGCTCGTTTCAGTAAAAAACATCTCTAATTTAATAGAAACGGGAAAATGTTAATAAACTATTTACAAAATGAAAATTAAAGCCCCAAATAGTATTTTCAGTCTTTATTTCTTATTTTATGAATTGTTTATTTCCAGTATTACCCCCTCCAACATCTAACGTTGATTGAAACTAATAATATTCTTTTCAACGAGTTTTATTTTTTTAGGATAAAGCGAATTTCAAAAACAATGCCAGATTTTGAAAGAACTCAGGGGGGGGATTAAATTTTAATTTATCTGCGATAATGTTTACAAAAATTGTAGCTTTTGAAAATATTGTTTGTGGCTCATTGTTGTAAGAGTTTTTTTTTATAAAACCCCGCTTAAATGCCAGTTTTAAACTTTTAAATTAAAGCAACGTAATTAAAAAATGCATTGTGCTATTTTCCCAAAATTTTGCATACATTAGTGAAATACTTCGAGGACTTGGCATTTAAAATATTTCTAAATCCTTAAGCGACCCCGTTCGAAGGGTGTTTTTCAAAATACTTTCCATATATTTCTCAATTAATGTGATTTTCTGATGAATTTTACTCCACTACAATCATTAATAAGGTGAGCACAAATTCGTTATATTGAAAAATGTATGAAAATATCAGAAAATTTTTGTTTAAAATTAACGAAAGTTTGCTCCTGAAATATTGATGTTAAAAAATTGTTTTTGATTTCGTGTTTTATATTCTAACCATACACCATAAGTATAATAACTGGAAAATATTGATTCACGAGTAACGTATGGCCAACTAATAACGTTTTTAAAATACATACGTTATTGAAGGAAAATGGTATCAATTAAAATTCTACTGGCGTAAATTCTTTCCTTCTATTTCACGGCAAGCATAATTTAATGTACTAAATTTATGTGTAGAATTAAGTGATTTTACGATTAAGCTTTTAACTCCGACAGTTGCTGTGGACATAAAACATGAAAAAATTCGATCTGGTCACTAGACGTCATTGTACAGCCCAATAAATTACACACGTATATATATAAGTAGGTTTGAGTTCAAGAGCATTCTAATAAACTGTGAACTCAGCAAGTGTTTGAAAATATTAATAAACTCCACTGTGCGACTTTAAAATCTGAATACTTTCATTTTTTTTTATTTCGTATTTCAATTTATGAGTCCAAAGAGGGCAATCTGCCCAGAAGGGGTATTAACTTTGTTTTCGCATTTTGCTTCGATTCACTATAAACGACGATTCACTTTTTAAATTATTACCACCAAATACACTCAAGAGCCAAAACATTATGACCAGCCCTACATTTTGCGATGAACGCACCTGGATGACGTGGAAGGCGCGTGATCATGTGGAAGTGGTATTCAACTGCTACTGAAGAGTCTGAAGAATCATTCTTTCACTTACTTCTGTGTGTGATGGGAAAGGCTGCGGATCTAAGCGACTTTGATAGAGGGCAGATTGTAATGGCTCGAAGGCTCGGAAAGTATTTCCGACACTGCACGACTCGTGGGTTGTTCGCGATCTGCAGTGTTATACTATGAAAAGTAGATGATGACGTGAAAACCAGCAGTAGACGACATGGTGTTGGACGTCAACACGCTATCAAGAAAAGGTCGTCGGAGACTGTCTCGCATGTGAACAAACCGGAGCCAGAACAGTGACTCAGCTGACAGTCGAATACAATGCAGGCCAAGTAGAAAAGTAACGAGCACACACTGTTGAGTGGACACTGTTGGATGTGGGTACACAGCAAACGTCCGCTCGTGGGCCTTTGCTGACCAAGCGTCATCGCCAACTGCGCCTGCGCTGGGCCCGGAAACATCGCGACTGGTCCATGGATCAGTGGGAGAGAGTTGCCTGGTCAGATGAATCACGGTTTGTCATTCATAACGCTGATGGCCGTGTCAGAATACGCCGTCTTTCAGGCGAACAGTTGCTCTCTCAATGCACAGTTGGTCATACACAGCCGGTGGTGGCGGTATTATGCTCCGGGGGACGTTCTCTTGGGCGTCTCTGGGACTCATGGTTGTGGTAGAGCGTACCATGAATGCTACAGGGTATCTGGACATCATTTCGGACCAGTTGCATTTTTACATGGCCTCTGTTTTTCCAGCTGGAAATGGAACGTTCCAACAGGACAAAACCCCGTGTCACAAGGCTACAATTGTGTTGGAGTGGTTCCAGGAACATGATGCTGATTTCCAGTTAGGGTCCTGGCTGCCTAACTCACCGGATCTCAATCCCGATAGAACACATTTCAGATGTCATGGGACGGCAGCTCAGAGGTCAAAGACCACCAATTCGCAATATCTCGGACTTGCGTGACCGTTGCTATTAACATCTGGTACAATCTGTCTCCGGCCATCTATCAAGGACTTGTGGCATCCATGCCAAGGTGGATTGAAGCTGTGTTGCGCGCCAAAAATAGCCCGGCTCGTTATTGACAGGTGGTCATAATGTTTTGGTTCTTGAGTGTATTAGAGCCCTGTATTCTATTTAAATAAATTAAATAATGTAGAATCTGCATGAATGTATGTATGTTTCTCGCATTGCGATAAATCAAAGGTGCCTAGAGCCATCCAATTCGGAATAACGTACGTTTTCACCCGAATATGGGCATCTGGAAGGCCAAATTTAGAATTTGTTTCATTATCTTTTTCATATTTTATAAAGCATTTATGAGTTTCTGATTAAGAAACTCGACGATTTCAAAGAGAGCAATGGCAATACTGTACGAAAAAAAACATTTTATCTCCAGCGCGCGAGTCTGTGCATCGGAAATTCTAAAGATATGCTCTTTTAAATATTTTGTGATATTGCCGTTGAATTGAGTTTTATGGTTTAGGTGCAAAGAACATGATATTTATTAAATAAAAGTAACACAGAGAATGTTAAAACAAAAACGCTTCTTTGGGCGTAATATAAAATCTGGAAGCTTTCAGACTTTTTAAAATTTATTTTATCCCTGCCCAGTTTGGAAAAAAATAGTAACTCACGTGCCCCAAGATGGCAATTAAACTCCTGGTTCAGTTTTCTTTTTCGAATCAACTGTTTGACCAATAATTAAGAAAAATATCTAACTCCAACTCAATGTCTGAGAGTTTTGGAAAGAAAAAGGAAGGCCATTATTTAAAAGAAATTAGTAGCTTGACATTCACTTGTCAAAAACCTAACACAGAATTTGCTAATTAGGCTTAATGAACCAGAGCAGTCAGAATTAACCAAGATAGCTATCCACTTATATTGCCTCTCGAGAGAATATTTTAATGTTTCTACCGTAATATTTTATTCTGCTGACTTGACTCAAAGAGGTTTGAGAAGATTTTGTCTTCCTTTCTACATCTTTTTAATTACTAACAGCAGTCTAATATAAGAAGTGTTCGAGAAAAAAAGCATTTTTTACTTTTTATACATGTTCTTTCTCTTAAGCTTTGTTTTTAGTTAAATAGAGATTAAAACTATAAATTAGTTCTTTTTATTTATTTACTTTCTAGGGAAAATATCCGATGCCAGTTAAGTTAGAATAAAAGTACACTAAGATCTAACAACGGAGAGAACGATACAGCTGTAATCCTTCTCTAATAACGATGCAAAAAAAAAAACGATTGATAGTCATACCATTTTTCAGTCTGATGCGATATGGGACCCATAGAAAAATTTCGGTAGAAAAAAATCAACTAATTCTCTCCCATTATAACGCAACAATGGCACGCAGTTTTTATTGATTTTCGTCTTTCTAATCAAATGATCGTAAAAACTCATGTTCCGTCCAATATGTCACCTATATTCAATTTCAGTCCATTAAATGTGACAAACGAAGTTATCATAATTTATTAGAAGTCAATAATGCGAACAAACACACACACACAGACATTCTTCTTTAAATATATATATATTGTAAAACTTAAAACAGTTTGATTAACAAACTACGATTTGAAAGCGAGCATTAGCAACACTTTTCGACTAACAAACTGCGGATTGAAAGGCTAGCAAGATGTATTACGTATTTAATGTTGGCCAATGAAATTTTTATTTCGTCGTAAAACTTAAAAATTTTGTATTAACAAACTCTATGATTTGAAAGCGAGCAGTGGCAACACTTCCCGAAAGAAAGCAGATTATTACCTCCAGCGTGCGAGACTGCTGGCACTCGAAAAAAATTAGAGTTTTCAGAGTTAATTAATATCTCAAATTTTAGCTAGTTTTCTTTTCGGGGGAGAATGGACGTCGACCTTTTCCAGAACCCAGAAAAGAATTGTAGAAAGCTTAGTGACGATAGCTATAGTAGTAACTGAGTTAATCGCAAACAAACACAGAAACATTCTTCTTTTTATATATATATATAGAGAGAGAGAGAGAGAGATCAGTAGGTATATAAAGATCAATTTACACTATTTGATCTTCTCAATAATGGGCTCTCCAATATATTTATTTAATGTGCAGTTGCCCACAAAGTCCCTAAACGAATTATTGTGAGCACTCTGTTTGTAGATAATATTGTTATTGAAACCAAAGATCACACCATGTTGTACTATATACAGACATTGTGGCTTGATGTTTTGCTCGCAACCAGTAGTGCGTATGTTGGAAGTACTTGTGTCCCTTCCCCAAAAAACTGACTAGAACTGGGAAAGTAAGGTATTCCATTCCCAAAGAATAAGCTGTTGAATTTGTTCAGGAATTTTGTGGGCAACCTATGTAAATTAAGAACAATGATGGCTCGTGTTGTTGTGGTTAATCACTCTGATATGAATATAGTCTGGATGAGGTTGTAGAGACATTAGGACTTTTTTGATATGGGAGACTTGAAAAATGTGAAATGACTTGAACTTGGAACTCTCGAATACGCGCCGAGTGTGCTAAATATAAATTTGCAAAGCTTGAAGATTGACTTAGTAACTATAAATTGTTTAGAAAATTTGCAAGAGACATTATGCAAATTGTGAATGAGAATAAGAAGAATATTGGTATCGAGATAAACCAAAGCAGAAAATCATATTGAAAACAGATATTATTGAAGTAAACTTATAAATTTAAGATAAATTTTGATAATATAAAGAAAATTTGACTCAAAATCGAAATTGAAAGTAAAACTTATAAAGATTAAAACTTCGAAAAAAAGCACATAAATGAAAATTGTACCTCTATATACTAATTTCGAGAGTGTTTGGAATGTATGTATCTGCTTTACGCTTTTTGATTTTTTATAACCCGTTTTTCCTTTGAATTTCTTATGTTCGTTTTGTGTGATTGTATGA